>VXBQ01008644.1:279380-408951 GCA_013400175.1 Phainopepla nitens | reverse complement strand
CTGGTGGAGGTGTAAGTAGTCTGTGGAAGAAGTGATGAGTTGTGAGAGAGGAAGGCAGTGTTTGTCTCCAGCCCTGGAATTTGTCCATTCATCAGTCATCCCAGGACTTGTAGATGATCTAATTTCATATTAACAACATTGGCCATTCCTCACTAGAAATCAGTTATAAAATGTTCTTTAAAAGAGCATTAATTAAGCTTGTTTCTGTCCCACTTCCCCCCTCCTCTGCCTCCCTNAATGGCTTCCAGCCAGATTTCTTAAATTTTCTTTGTGACACTGACTCTTCTGCAGAGATAGTATATCAGGTTACCACTTGGGGTTGGTGCTGTTTTACTTTATCTTCCTTATGCAGGTATAAATGGATCCATCAACCCTAAGGAACTACAGGGTGTATTTGCAGGGAAATCTTTCACACACCTTCTCATCCCTGTGCAAATGACTGTGATGGGCTTTACACTGGTGGCTTTTCCCCACTGCAGCTCTACTGCCCTCAGCAAAAGTGTCTTCTAATTTACATTATGGAGATCAGACTCAGCCTAAATTCACTGGCATTTTATGCCCCTGTTAGTTGCTCATGCTCATCCAAGGGGACATGAATCCTCCTTGTACACAAGGACCTCAGAGAACCAGATACTCCGCACATCAGGGGTTTGCATGTTCCTGGAGGTGCCAGCAAGGAGCACTTTCTGAGACTTCTGAATTCATATCTCTTTTATACTGGGCTGCAATGGAAGCTTTCCTAACTAGACAAACTAACACTTTGTCTGGAAGTGGGAGCCATCTGTATCCCAGCCCACTCTACAGTAGGGAAGCAGGGAGTGGTCCCTCTCTGCCATGCAGCACAAGAATTTTCCAGCCAGGAGGCAGGCCCCTTTATCTATCTCCCACAGACGCAGCACCATAAAAAATTCTCACTCAGAAAGACATAGAAGAAATCAAATGTTGCACAAAGTCACTGCCTCCCAGTGCTGGCTCCTGGCCATGGGCATTCACATGGGGATGTGCCGTGTGAGACTGTGAGCGCTGCAGAGGCATTTACCTATTGCTTGGAGGTACTGAACCATTATTTACCATTTGTTGTTCCTGTTCATATCCAAAAACCTCATAGCATTATTTTGTTAAATGAGTATCACTTTGATGTTGGAGACAGGAACAGTGATATACACACACTGAGTTCATCCAGCAACAGCCAGAGTTTATTGTAACGCACTCCCTTTTATAGGGTCTTTGAATTTCTCACTCACAAACAGATGATTGGATACAGGTCTTTGGTCCACCCAGCTCCTGACCAATGACATGAGTGTATCTGTGGTTCAGAGGGATTGGTTGAGGTTCCCTGCTTGTTTTTGAACCTGTCCTATCAATGACATGCCTGGGGACTTGTTTACTTCTCCAGTAAGTGTCTATCATGGCCAAATTCTTTGTGCAGTTACAGACCAGCTATAGCTGCCACAAATGAGCAGTTGCTGCTCCTCAAAGAAAATATTTAATTTTCCATAGCCAGTGTGTGCTTCTAACACATCCAGCCCATCTAGTCACACACTCACATGTCTGAATGCATTTTAACTCCGCTAAGAAACAACATTCTGTTCCTTCTGGAGCAGGTACTGATATTCTCTGGCTCTGGCTTACAATTTATCTTTGCACAGTAAAGAGAAATTCAGCAACTATCAGTTTGCTACTGGGATTTCTGAGCAGCCACAAGACACCTTGCCCTAACAGACGGTCATCATGCTGAAAGGCCATTTGTTTAGGAAGGGACAAAATCATTCAAGAGGATGAGGGATGGATCCAGAAGAGGAATCCAAAACTTTGGCAAACTGAAACTTTCCTAGAATTTCAGAAATTCACAAAGCAGAAACAAAAGGCTGGATCTGCCACCAGGGCTGGCAGAGGGGGAGCAGAGGCAGCTTGTGACATGCAATACCTGCATGTGGGCCAAAGGGCTCTGCCAGCACCTCTGTGACCTGGGCCAACTCACCTAAGGAGGATTAACAAAGGCAATGCCATCAATTCAGCTCTGTGTGAGAGATCAGTCATTAGAGGTGATTTTGAACTCCCTCACAAACCCCCTTCTTGCTTTACCTTGGTATATTGGGAAAAAGATATTTCCCTTTTCATCTACAGCTGTAAATGCTTGGGGATGGGGACTGTCTCCTGCTGTGTCTGTGCCACGTGCATCAGATCTGGGCCACCATGAGGTCCATAAGGAGAGAACTAAATTACGGGATGGCTAATTAATACTAAATGACTGCAATGGTTACAGTTCTGAGATAGAGGCATAGGAGAATTAGTTTTCAGACAGGTGGTTTGGGGATTCTGGTGAACACTGTGTGCTGGGAAGGATAAACTTTTCAAAACAAAGGTGAGTGATGGTCCAGCAGAAGGTAGTACAGATGCAGAGCTGCTGCTGCCTGCTAGCCCAAATCCCTCCAAAATCTCCCAAAGGAGAGGGGGCTACACTTCCAGTAGCCATTCCATTCCCATCCTTAGGGAAATTTTTACAGGGAAAGAGGAAAATACCATAGTAAGGAACGGCAAAAAAAAAAAAGAGATGGTGAGGAAGTTGGAAATAGCAGAAAGTTTTCTGGCAAGAAGAAGGAATGAATGTTGAAGCAAGCGCGTGCCTTGCCAAGGAGGGGAGGTTTTCAGGGAGATGGCAAGGGCAGCCAGATGAGTGACTGCTCCTGGAGGCATCAGGAAGGTTTTTAGAAATATATCATGGGAACACAAAAGACAAGAGAGAAAGTAGCTCTATCAATAAATAAGGAGAAACATTAATTTAATGGTGACTCTGAAATGGCTGAGCCGCTGAACTCTCTTTTTAAAAATCAGTTAACAAGAAAAAGAAGGGAAAGCAGTACTGTACAATGAGTTGGGAGCTCTCCTTCTGGGAGCCTGGTGAGTTGCAGCACCTAGCAATCCTCTCTCTCTTAAAAAGTTAAAAGAAAGGTCTGATAAACTTCTTATAGAACAAACCAGGAAGATTTCTCTTCCCTATCCAGCTGTAGTTGTCCTGTCCTGATGTTGTTTTCTGAGTGTGCTTTGCACCCATGCTTGTGTAGGACAGTGATCCTGCATTTGTACCCTGCAGGGGGGACCTCCAAGACACTCTTTCATGGTAGGGTATGTTTGCTCTTACACTTTGTTCCTCTTGGAAATCTTTCAGAAGCCTATCTGGATCTCCTCCCTGAACCATGAACTTCCATATTGCCCAGGTGAAATGGTGGCATCACCATCCCTGGAAGCGTTCAGAAGGCATCACGATGCGTCACTTGGGGATATGGTTTAGTGGCATTTACAGTGGTGCTGAAGTAATAGTTGGACTTGATTATTTTCAGATCTTTTCCAAACTAAATGATTCTGTGATTATGGAGGTGATGGGCTGGACTGCCTTTAATTGGAGTAGGGATTGTTTCACTTCCCTGGAGATGCAGATATTTCAGACTATCTCCTGAGCTGGCTAATTAAGAACTCCTTATCTTCACAATCCCCATCTCTCCAGGTCTCATGGGCATGTTTGTGTTTGCGAAGCATGTCTTACACTGGGCCTTGTACTCTGCATCCATCCCTACACTAACACACATGTTTGGCAGGAGTGTTTTCATAAGCTAAATTATTATTTCTTACAGATTGAAGCCCACTACCATGTTTATAAGAATGATAATGATGGACCTTTGGAGGTTTCAGTGATGTACTGTGACAACACCACAGTCAGAGTGGTGGGCTCCATCCCACCACCACTGCAAGGAGCAGTGTCAGACGCTCAATGGAGTTTTCTCTCTTACATGCCCTCCTTCAGCTCCCAGCCTCTGACTGATGTGAGCAATCCCTGGAAAAACCTCCCTAAGGGTGGAGGAAACCTTTTGTCTGTGCTTGGGCTCCTGTGTTTTGTGCCTGAAGTCATTTAGTGTGAATAGTGCTTTCTCTGTGCCCTTGCTCCCCATATGTAAAGGGGTGATAACAGACAGCATTTCCCTCTTGCCTTGGTTTTATCTGCCTGATTTTATTTATCTGTGGCCTGGGCTGCATCTCACACTGTATTTATAGAGCACCTAATTCCATGTGATCTTGATCTTGGCTAGGAAGCTTAATTCAGCTAATATATAGTAAGAATAAAAAAAAACCCTGACCAAAGTCAGAACACTCTCTTCCCGACAACCCACAGACACCAGACTTGGATTTGCAATGCATTTCATCAGTACTGAAATGTATTTTAAAACTGTCATGAAATAGACTGAAATAAGTTTGGAGGGTTGTTTTTTATTATTTAGGAAGGGAAAGTTTATGATTCAAAGCTGAATTTATAGAGTAGTTTTAAATGAACATTTATGAGGATTTTTAAAACCCAGAAAGCTTCCTTAATGCTGTAGTAATGAAGGTGCCTTAAGGGATTTAAGTTATGCAGTAGCCACATTCAGGTCAGATTGCTGATGTTGCTAATGATTCAACTCCTCCAAGTTTGTCCATGTAACAAAATCAGGCTGAAACTTGACTTATTTTTGCAGAAATAGAAAAGAATTGGTTGGTAAATACCAAAGACAAACTTTTTGGATGGCACAGAAAATTACAAAGGACTCCTGAAGGTGAATATGTGAACCAAAAAGACCTGGGCCACCATCACATATAAATAAGTCATGTTGGCCTGTTTTGAAAACAAAGAGTACCTTGACAACATGATGCAGGAGTGGTTAATGAGTCGTGATGGACTGGTTTCACTCCATCTCTGTATTCGGTACAAATAAGTGAAAAATAGTTTTTTCTTTATAAAAAACTTCATCTTTGTTGTTCCACCTCTGACCTGTGTGATTGCCCATTGTGAAGTGTGGCTGTCCCCTTCCTGTCTCTTTCTCAGAGGTTCAGATAAAGCAACTCAGTGATTATTAGTTTTTAAAACCAGGGTAGTTATACATATGGGAAATGGTCTAATGGGCAGAGCACTGCGGGTTCTTCATGGTATTTTGGGTGAGTCTGAGCTTAATTTCCCTCTCTGTGTGACTGGGCTGATCACATTGAACTCAGAGCTCTGAGACAAATGTGGTATGTCAATTTTTCTGTTGCACAGTCACCAATCTCTCCACATTGACTGGTACCACATCATGTTGTGCTCACACACAAATTCAGTTATTTTCAGTAGGCTTGTCTCTTTCTAATTTTAATGGACACTAAACCTGGCTGCATCCAGGCTCCATTTTTCTCCAAACGACCAACAAACCTTTGAATATAATTTTTTTATCCTTTCCATCTTCTTTTTCCTCCCTCTTACACTGTGAAGGAATGGAGATACTTTTGATATCTTCAGTAGCTTCCTATACCACTGTGCACTTTTCAGCCCAAACATAGTGTTTTATGTTTCATGCTGCTCAGCACACAGGCTGGAAACCAATACAATGAAAACTTTGTGATTCCTCACACTAATGAGGTAGGGCCCATCAGGTCCCTCCTTCCAGAATGTGCATAGTGAGTCACTTCGAGAAAATAGCTCTCAAGAAGGAATTTTGCAGGCCCTTGCCATGTTTCAGTGGCCCACAAAACTACCATCCCCCTGTTCAGATGGGGATTTGGTGAGACCCCTTTTAACAGAACAAGGCCTGGACATTCCACGTTGCTTGTCATGGCACAAAACACAGCCTTTTACACCTTATAAGAATCTTTAAATTATGGACTGGTAGACCAGGCAGGGAAGAAATGTCAACCTTGATCGGTGAATTAAAGCATTGAGCTGCATTTACTATCTTATGTTTCTTTCCACTAGGTCAGGCCAAGCAAAGCTGATGCTAATCAGTTGAGAGAACTGCAAATGTTTTGAAATACTGTGGATTAGGGAAAGTGCATGATTTGGGCAGACATGAAATACTGTGTATAGATATAAATAAATATTGTTCCCAGCTCAGCCTCTGGCTCATCTCCAACATGCCACAAATTCATCACAATCTGAATGGGGATAGTGTGTTAACAAATGCTTGACAGAACATGAAAACTTCCTGGGGGGTACACACGCTGTACTTGACCGACTACTGTTGTTTGCCAGAATTAACCATCAGAATAGGGCAGCACTGAGGAGAGCCAGCCGAGGGAAAATAAAGCTGAATTTGATGTGTGCTAAGGCTTGTCTCTTTGGGGGTGTTCAGGCGATGAGGGTGGGTGTGAGTTACATTGAGCTTGTTTCAATGTCGATGTGATAGCTGCCAGAATGAAATAAAGAGCCCTCGGTGGAAGAGAGCTCTCACCCTGATCAGAACAGCCTACATTGTTATCTGCAGAGCAGCAGGGACAGATTTGTGATAGCTAAAACTTGACTTTTAAAAACTGTTCTGAATTACTGAGGATCTCAAAATGGCTTCTCTGTAGGCTCTCTTTCATCTCTTGCTATTTTTAATAGTCCATTATGAATCATTTTGATATGTTCATAAATGTTATCCTTTCTCCTAGATCTTTGCTACACTTGTCAGCTGCTGAGGCTAATATAGGCATGGTTAGTTGGGCTGGGATGTGAGAGCTTCAAGAAATGACTGCTTGGCTGAATGATTTATAATAATTCTAAACGTCCGTAAATAAGGAGAATGTGTATGCTGCTTTTCCATGATGAGGAAATCCTCAGCCTCCTTTGTTTAAGCTGAGAAGGGTGTGCTGGACCCTGTCTCTCAGGATGATGTACACCATGGGTTCCAGTTGGAGTCAGTAGTATTGCCACACATTTTTGAGGGATGCGGACCCACTGCAGCAGCCAGAAGTCCAAACAGGCAGCCTCTGAATGATGTAACTTGCCTGGCACATAAACGCCCCTCCCCGTTGAGGGGTTTCTGCACAGTCTGACAACATCTCCATGAGACACTCTTCCATGGAGGCTCAAAGTCAGTGGTGAAGCTGCTCTACAGCAACTCTGCTTCCTGGAGCAGGGCTGCTCAACCTGCACCCCTGCAACCTCCCCCACATGTTATTCCAACGACAGGCTCTCCCTTTCCTGAGGACCTGGTGGGAACAGTCTGCAGGCAGATAACCATGACAGCCCTAGTGGCTTGCATCTGCAGCCTGCGGGCCAGAAACAGCTTGTAGAGTTTGCAGTCAACAAGGCACTTATGGTATTTCTCTAAAAAAAGGAACTTGCCATGTCTCGGATGTATTTTGTGACTGGAAACACAAGCAAGGCATTTATTTACTTTGCCCATGTAGCATCCCAGGCTGTAAGATGCTGGAGAAGGACACAGATTACTGCTAAGAGCAGTACGGCTGAGGGGTCTGTGCTGCACCTCCTGTTATGAACTCTGGTCTGTTTCTGTTATGTGACTTTTTTTTTTCCTCAGAAACTAAATTGATTCTCTCAAAAATCAGAAAATAGAAAACATTCCTCCCTTCACAGCAAGGAGAAACACTGGAGTTTCTCACTCTTCTCCCACAGGGACTTGTCTAGTTTGACACCCAGTAGCAGGACGGAAACCAGACAGTCTTCCTCTCCCATCTCCCATTCGGGAAGGCTGTCATCACCGGTGAGGTAGGTGTAAAGAAATTATTGCAAGAAATTATTTCAGGCTGAAAGGCACTTCCCCAAATAGTTAATGTGTGCACTTCCTGAGCAGTTGATGAGTATAGGAGATCAGTTATGCAAACTGTTTCTTCAGTTTTAATCTGATTTCCTCTCTCTGCTCTTAATAAATCTTAGATCTTTATTAGATCCTCTGAATCCTAAGCAGCTTTGGAAGTTCACATAGATTTTCCAGGAAAAGAAAGATCTCTGAAAGAAGGCATGAAAAAAATAAAAAAAGAAAGGGGTTCTGGAGATATTCAGGCAGCAATTCTCAGCTGAAGGAGCACAGGAACCAGGTCTTTTTCTTCAAAAAGCAATTTTAAGGGCAAAAGGCTTCTGGGAATAGTTATTGTTGACTCTGGCTGAGAACTTTAGGGATAAAAGGTATCCTTTCTTGTCAGAAGCAGCAAAGGGTGAGTTAAAAAGGGCTGGCTGATGTGATGAGGCATTGTAGTGGGCTTAGTAGCTCCTTGCTGGATCTGTGTAGCTGGCTGCTGCTGCCATAAGGAAGGTTTTGCCATTTATTAGGAGCAATTCCCCTCATGCTGTTTTCAGTAGGGTTCGTCCCCAGCCACCTTGCTGTTTACTCCCCATCACCAACATGTTTGTACCAGATTTGACATCAGCTCTAAACCTGACTGCAGCTGAATTTACTTGGCAAAGCTTTACCTAAGGAAAGGCTGGAAGTTTTTCACTTGAATTGAGCGATTATAGCTCATAGTCCGTTGCAGGTGGCAAAAAAGAAACACAGGACTTGCCAAAAAATTACATCTCCCAGGGTCAGCACAAGGCCACCTTGGACAGCTCAGAAGAGGCAGCAGTTTTTAGCTTCTGCTGATTTCCTATGGTATATTTGAACTCTACGTTGGGAAAGAAATCAGTCTGGCATACCACTTCAGAACAGCGACTGGGCCCTGATCTACCAGAAGTACTATTTCACTTGTTCTTGGAAGCTTTAACTACTCAAAAAAAAACCCCCAAAAAACCACCCCAAAACACTGGAATCAGGATGGTGGCAAGGTTTGGGGGTTTTGATGTTTGGGTTTTTTTACCTGTTAATTTCCAGGCAGAGTTATTTGCTGAGGGTGAGTATTTAATAACACAGGAGTGGCATGTTTCAAGCTCTTGGTTGGTATCGGTAGATTTTGCTCCTTGTTGTGAGGTTTCTTTATTGATGACCAAACTTTATACAATACACAGAATCACACAATGGTTTGGGTTGGAAGGGACGTTAAAGCTCATCTCATTTCACCCCCTGTCATGAGCAGAGACACCTTCCAATAGACCAGATTGCTCCAAGCCCCATCCAACCTGGTCTTGGGTGCTTCCTATGCTTCGGTATTGGATTGATGTAAAAGCATCAGTGCATCACAATGCTGAATTTTAGAAAAATCCTCAAAACCCCCAAATCCATGGCAGTACAATTGACTCAAAGAACTGCTTAACTGATCATCAGGATCACTGGGAGTCTCTCAGCGACAGAAGCTGCGACAAGCCGTGACTCAAGATCTCAGGAGGGGTGTAACTGAGGTGTTGAGCAGAGATCATCGGCTCAATGTAGATGCCTTAAACAAGCAATCAACTTTCTATCATTAGAGTTTGGCCAGGCCTTTAATGCTTCCTTAGCTCTTTCTGTCCGTTATTTCTGTGTTTCTGATATGTCCTAGTACCCTTCACTTTGGACAATATTTCTTACTTTACAACCTGGGCCCTCAAAATCAAATAGTTGGGCTTCACCAACTAATTGCTCTAAGCTCCAGCTTCACTCATGTGGATTACTTAACTAAACACCAGTCATCAGTTTTGAAATGATCTGCAAAGGTTACCACAACAGCAGGATGCCATCTTATTTTTCACTTGGCTTTCAGAGTTCCCTATCTGAAAGTACATCAAGTCTCTGTGGAGCTCTAACATCAGTGCCACATTCTGTGAAGTATGAAAAATATAATATTGCTACAGTAGGTCTTTAAATAATTTTCTGACGAGAAATGAATCTTACAAGAAGCTTTGTTGGCATTGTGTGTGAGATTTTGACATTAAAGTATAATAATAATTTGCCATCTCCACAAATTTGTCTTTTTGTGCATCAAACTACTGCGTTCTGCTGAGATCTAATTAAGCCCCACCAATCAGATTTATGATAGTGCCAATAGGAAAAAGGATCATATAAAGCTGTTAATATGTGCTCTATAATTAACATTAGTGGTGGTTGTGTGGTTAAATGCCCCTTGCATCACCCTGAGAACAAACCTGTAGGTGCAAAGTTTATAATCAAGGGAAGCACCGCAGATACCAAGCAACTGCCCATCTTGGCAACTAGCAAAACATTAGAGATGCTTCAGGAATTGTTCTGACCCACAAAGGAGCCCTGTGACAAGACATGAGTCTCTGGCAACTCTCCCTCTGGTCCTGTGACAGTTACTGGGCTTTTATGAGCTAGATAGTGGGAGCTGAGTGGGGTGGGGGCTGGGAGCTCCCTGAAAGGTCCATGCTCCCCTTCTATACTCCGTAGTTCCTGGTGCTTTCTGGAGTATTTTGTGGGGCCAGCTCCTGTGGAATCAGTGCTGTGCAGAGCAAAACCTTCAGTAATGAGATCCAAAGCCTGTTGGAGCCCTTTTGGACTCAAATACAACTTTGACATTTGCATACTTGCGTCCACTAAAAAACTTAAGATTGTTTATTTTCTCTCTAGGAGTAGCTTTAGTGGTTCAACTTAAATGAGTATGTGACATTTTGTGTGCCCTAAATCCTCATTGTTGTTTCACAAGGAGGTATTGCTCTGTCTCAATGTCCATGGATAGCATTCTCTTTAATTAGAAAAGCAGTGTAATATCCCCTCTCTCCAGGGGTGCAATTTATTGCCCAAGTGAAAGGCAATGAAAATCATTAAACCTTAAATCTCAGCCTTGACACTGAACACTCGACTACCTCAAAACCTTTTGCTCTCTGACCCAAACTGCCCTAAAACCAGCCAACCATTCTGGCCCTCTGTGCAACTGTTGTGTGTGTTTGCTGCATGATGTTTTATTTTTGCAGGTGTAAATTTGAGGGCAGAAAAAAGGGCAAAAAGTGGAGATGCAAACAGGAACTGCGAAGTGATATATGGTTAGTGATGAGAACTTGGAGTAAAACTGGATATTAGCTGTAAGAAATGTGAGTCCTAATTTCTCCCCAGCTCCCCAAATAGGAGAAGAATGGAAATAAATGCTTTGAAGTAGGATATTTTCAGTGAATTAGAGTGAGTGTTTTCATTTTATCTTCCTAATAATGATTTAAGATGACTTTTGCATGAATTTAAGCGCTATGAAGAAATGAAAGCCTGGGAGGAAGACGATTCTGAGGAATATTTTCATGAAAAAATATTGAGAATGACTTTCAAAAGCATTTAAGCGACTTATCACCTATATCTCCTAAACTTAAACTCTTAAGAGAAGACATTTTAAAGATGCCTGGGGGTGCAATTACGTCTTACAGCTGGAGCAATCCTAGCCATTCCCTTCTCTTTTTGTTCAGACTCTGGCCCAAGGTCCCTCCTCTGTGCTCTGCTTTGGCTTTTCAACCTTTTCAACAGTGCCTGTGCAGGGCCAGTTCAAACAGTATAACCAGCAAAATTAGCAATTTCTCTGTTTCAGGTTAGTAAGTTGAATCAGGTTAGCAAAGGAATCAGCCACCCTTAGAACATGTAAGAGGGCAGGATGAGGTGACAGCTGCAGCAGCTCTTCAATGTGATCCTCTGAAATACATATTTTTACCCATGGCATATAGAAACCAAACATTCAGTTTCAAAAATTACTTTAGAAACTAGACACAGTTGGGTTTTATTTTTTTTTTTTTTTTAATTCTAAGCATTTGGGTCTTTTAAGCTCAGGTCCTTTTGGGAATGAGACTCCACCAAATTATAGAATTGATTCCTTTATTAGTCCTCCCTTAGCTGTTTTACAAGGATTTTGCAATGTCCCAATGCACTCCTGGTCACCCTCTTGCTGTGCCAGACACCACATCCTGGCCACAGCTGTTCCCTGAGGATGAGTCTGCAGATGCAGCAGAGGGAACAGCCCCAGTGCCTGGCAGAGGCCATGAGGATGCCCCAGACAGGGCTTGGGTCACTTCCTCGTGGGAAAGGTGATCAAGGTCTCCCATCTGGCCCCAGGTCCCACATGAATGCTGTCTCCTGTTCCTGAACCCCAAAAATGACACACCAGTTCTTCCCTCAGGGTCACTGGCTGGTTTGCTGGGTGGGAAACTGCTCTGGCACTTCTTCTGCAGGAACAATCCCACCCAGATCTCTCCCCGAGAACTGCTGTACTTTACCATAACAACTTTTTATAATAAAAAGTCCTTAATTCAGTTTAGTTTTTGAAACTTTTTGTTTCATTGTTTGTTTCTCCATGGAAAAGGTGTGCTGACCATGTAGAGTGTATAATGGTCACTTACATTTTCATCTCAGTGTTGATGATACATCTCATGTTTAGGACTTGCACAACTGATCTTGTTTGTACATCCAAACTTTCTTCCTCATTATCTGGAGTGCTGTGTCTAGTTCTGGGCTCCTCCTCAGAAGAAAGACAAACTACTGGAGAGGGTCCAGTAGAGGCCAGAAAGATGATAAGGCGTCTGGAGCTCCAGACCCTTATCATCCTCCTTATGAAGAGAGACTGTGGGAGCTGAGCCTGTTTAGTTTGGGGAAGACTGAGAGGGGATCTCATTAATGCATATAAATAGCTCCAAGGATGCCAAGAGGATGGTGCCAGACTCTTCTCAGTGGTGCCCAGTGACAGGACAAGGAGCAATAGCCATGAACCAAAACACATGGAATTCCACCCAACATGAAGAAGAATTTCTTTCCATGGAGGGTGGCCAGAGCACTACAACAGCTGCCCAGGGAGGGCGTGGAGTCTCCCTCTGTGGAGACATTCCAATCCCACCTGCATGTGTTCCTGTGTCACCTGCTCTGGGTGATCCCTGCCTTAGACGGGGGGGTTAGACCGGGTGATCTCCAGAGGTCCCTTCCAATCCAAACGATTCTGGAAGTCTTTTATTTTAGGTCGTTTATTTTGTACTGCTAGAGAGGTGCAAAGCCTTTTGACTCTTTCCATGCCGCTTTTATATACTGTCCGAGGGAATTTCAAACTTCGGTATAAAAATCTCTCACTAGCTCGGGGCACAGCCACCCTCACCGCCAAGCAGCTCGAGCAGACCTCCACGAGCGGCTCCACACGACCGCGCCTTTCGCCGGAACAGCCCCGGAATGGCGGCTCCGCCTCCGCGCTAGCGCCGACCCGGAAAGCGTTTGGAGGTCGCGCCGGGAAGATGGCGGCGCCCGTGCGGTGAGGGGAGAGCGGCGCAGCAGCCGCGGCCATGAGCGCCGCCCGCCGCTGCCGCCCGCCTCGGGCGCTCGCAGGTACCGCGGAGCCGTAGGGCGAGAGGGCTGGTGTGCGGGCAGGGCCGGGGCGGCCCGGGGCTGCTCTGTGGAGCGGTCCGCGGAGCCTGCACGGCCATGCGTGTGCGCGGCGTCCCCGTCTGCCACACTGCGCTGTGTGTCCTCCACATGTGTTTGGCTTTGGTGCTGTCCTATGGCAGCTGCTTCCTCTCAGTGTTGCTTTGGCAAGATAATCTTGTCAATAGTGTATGTAGGTAGTGGGACAATACTATATTGTAGGATACTGCATCACCAAGGCTGCCTGAGCTCAAGCAGCGTTTGGACAACGCTTTCAAGGTCAGGGTGGAATTGTTGCGGTATCCTGTGTAGGGCCAGGAATTGAATTCGATGATCCTCGTGGGCCTCTTCCAGCTCAGGATATTCTGAAAAATATCTGAAAATATCTGAAAATATTCTGAAAATGCGTCTTTTTGGAACTCAGGAATTTGGAAGAAACACCCAAAATTATTGGGACATGCTTGCAGTTCAGTTTTGGGGCCCTCGGGATAAGAAAGAAAAGGAGGGGTTGGAATGTATCCAGGGAAGCTTCTGAGCACCAGAAGCAGCTGAGGGAGCTAGGGGACCTTGGCCTGAAGTAAATGAGGCTCAGGGGAACTTTCATTCTCCACAATTTCATAACAGGAGGGTGCAGCTGGGTGGGGGTCCGTCCTGCTCCCGGGGAACAAAGGACAGGATAAGAAGAAGTCTCCACAAGTTGTGCCAGGGGAGGTTTATATTGGATATTAGGAAAAATTTTCTTCACTGAAGGGGTGGTCAGGCACTGGCACAAGCTGCCCAGGGCAGTGATGGAGTCACCATCCGTGTAAGGGTTCAAAAAACAAGTGGATGTAGTACTTAGGGACATGGTTCAGTGGTGGACCTGGCAGTGCTTAATATTCAGACTTGATCTTAGTGGTATTTTCCATCTTTAGTGATGCCATGATTCTGCACTGTTAGGTCTTTCACCTGGAGCAGCAAACATTTTCCCTCACCTGACCCTGGTTCCCATTTGTTGGGGTGTCCTGTGTCACAGCTGACAACAGTCACTGTAGTCTTAATTAGACGCAAACTCAGTGGCAGAGAAGAAACTGGAACCTACTGGTGCCTTTTTTGTTGTTTTTCTTCTAACAGGATTATTTGTTTGGCGTCTGAGGAACACTGGCGTACGGCAGATACCATGCCGATTTGTGCGCCTTTACCATGTGGCCAATGACAGGTTGATTACCTTTCAGTACTTTAACTTTCTCAAACGAATGGTAAGTCAAGGAGTGTATTTTTCCTCTTCCTCCCGTTTCTCGTTCATCCCATGTGATAAGTCAAAATGGAGATTAGTTGAGAAAAGTAATGTTTTTTCTTATCAGCCAAACTCAGGCAATTCTAAGTGTCTCCATTTTTCACTAAATCAGAGTTAAAGCACTTGGTATCCTAAATGTCTGAGGCTGGAGGAAACCTTTTGTAGCAAGGATAGTGCCTTGTGCTGCAAAGTCTCCTCTGCTTGACAAGAGGCTTCTCTGCCCTTGAAATAAGCCGCTCATCTCCTGTTAAAAAACGTGACATAAAATTATTTTTAAATAATTATTTATAAAAATGCTAATAAAGTCATATTTTGGCAAGCAGTCATACAAGTGGTAGATGGAACTCACTTGTGGAGGTGTTCTGAGTGAATCAGTTTATTTGAGTCAAAATTCTTGAGCTCATTAAGTTAATGGGCTACATTTACAGTATGCTGCTAGTTTTAGGTATTAAAAGAGCTGTAATTATCATTCATACCCTTGAAATTGCATCTTCTTCTTTGACTGGTTGTATCATATGTAGCTGCATGGTAGCAATTTTTTCTTCATTGTGCTGCTGATTTGAACTGTATTTGACATCGCTCATTCAGAGTTGCAGATCACTCTTCCTCACTGTAGTTATTACTGTGTACTTGAAATCAAGATTGGTTGAAAGTTCTGTCTTTCTATGCTTCTGGTGCTTGAAATAGAATATTTTGGGGAAGAAAATATGAAGGAGAATCTAAATGCTCTTTTTCTTATTCTGTGTTTATTTTGTAAGCTCTTAAAGAGAGCAAACAACTCTTCCTAATTTGTTGTTCCTTTGAAATTTGTTGTCTAATTAATGAACAAAAAGTTTGGTACAAATAATAATAGACTAATGTGGGAGATGATTTTATATCATCGGTGGTAGATAGTATTTTTTGGCTTTTTTTTTCATTCCTTAAATATGCACAAGTTTAGTGCTTATATTTGGAAACTGAAGTTCTATGGGTATTTGGATATTTCTCTATTTAAAGGTGAATTTTGTATGGTCAAAGGTTGGACTCAATGATTTTGCAGGTCGTTCCAATCTTTATTATTCTGTGGCATTGATTAGTTGTGAGTCAGGTTGTATTACCTTTTGGTTTTGAATATGAACAAAGAGTTTGCTGTTGTAGCTATGGGCAAGGAAATAAACTTATTCAAATGCAATTCTCCAAGCTTACATTGATTCAGCTGTGAGTTGAAAAGCTGCTTTTGTACTGTCTAAGCCAACTTCAGAAGCTTTTCTGTATGTGAAGTAAGTGTCTGAAATTCAGTTGTGTCATGGAAGTAATTTTCGTAACAAGAATAAAATAGCAATAATATTGCTCTTGTTAATAAAGTGGAATGGACAGAAATATCTTTATCTATTTGTTTTAACATTTCTCATTGTATTTAGTATGTAACACAGTGCAACAAAGACCTCAGTCAACGAGCCAAACCCAAGTCCGATTCAGTGGTGTGTCCTTTTCATGAGCTTCAGCAATTGGATCAGGAAAAAAAGATTGTACACAAAATTAGCCCAGTTTCACCTGTTCATCAGTCTGAGACATCAAGCAGAAAGGAATTGAGAGAAATGAAATCAGCTGCAGAAACTGAAGACTCAGTCATGCCAGTGGGAGCTGAATCCAAAGAAGACAGGCAGTGGAAAGAAATGAAGCTACGACTGGATGATTTGCCAGGAATTTTGGCACGCTTATCCAAAATCAAGCTTACAGGTACTACTGGTCATTTTTTTCTCATTTCTCTGCATTCTGCTTGATAGCAGAATTCTTTGGGATCTTACTGATATGGTTTAGGTTTGCATGTGATAATTCCCACTTTACTGATGCCAAGTTGGATCAATTTCATCAGGTATGTGCTAGGAAAATTATTTTATGGAAGCATTTAATAGTTTTCCCATTAAATTTCTTTAAAAACAGTGAGAGGAATTTGAATTCTCTTGTCAGCTAGTTTCTGGGAGATAAGCAAATGTTGGTAGACAGACTACAGTGAAACTGGGTAAGGCAGTAAATTTATAAATAATGTGTTCAGTGTTTGAAGTTGTCTTGCTTAAGTTTACCAGTGTTCTGTCTTCTTTACATATCTTTCACCTGTAGTACTGCTGGTTGTGAAATTAGCACTAGAAATCTCAACATAAGATAATCCAAGTAGTTTCCTGTATTAGAAAGGAAAATGTTTGAGTCTGACCTATTGAATTTTATAAAAGAAGATCTTATTTACTTTTCAGTCAGCAATAGTGCTGTTTCTTCAAATAGCAATTTATTAAGCAATTGCCTTGCAGCCTTAACCTTTGTCATGTTCAAGTAGCAATACTTAACGACTTTAAGTTACTCCTTTGCCAATAGGAACAACTGTAAATAACCCCTTTGCCAAAAGGTAGTGCTAGGTATACTTTTATTTTTAAGGAAGCTCTGATGATCTGACCAAAGCCTTACATCTTGTCCATGATATAAATTCCAAGAACAGAAATGTAATTTTCTAAGTCCTTGCCTGAGTGCTCTCCAGTTGGTCAAGTGAACTCCTGATAACAAGACTCTTTTTTGCCATCAAAATTTGCTGTAATGAACATCCTGAATTCAGTTTTAAAAACTTTTTCATGTTGCAATATATAAGTTTTCATTGTTTGTTTTTCTGTGGAAAAATCTTGCTGACCACATAAAGTGTATAATGGTAGTTTATATTTTCATCTCAGTGTTGCTGATACATCTCGTGATTTGGGTTTGGCACAACTGATCTTGTTTGCACATCCAAATTTTCTTCCTCTTTGTTTTGCCTGAGGACGTTTATTTTGTTCTGGTAAAGAGTGTGATGAGATGAGAAAGTGTATTTTGATATTTTATTATGTCACTTTAACATATTAGACTTGGAAATTTCAAACTCAGGTTATATAAAGCTCTCACTAACACATTCAGCAATTATCAGAATTATTTGCAGCAACTTTGTGGTACGTAACAGCCTCAGTTATTGCCTCATCTTTCTTTTTGCATTATACAGGTTTTGCCTTTTTCTCCCTCATGCTGTTCAGTTTTAGTTTTCACTTTGTTTCTGTTGGGCTCACCATGGGTAGCTTGGAAGTGCTGTGTGAAAAATTAGCTCCTCTGGCATATTTTCACTGAGGTGATTTTATTGAAGTTTTGTGAAATTGCGTGCTGTGCTAGCTGTTGAAGTACAACTAAATTAAAAAAATTCACTAGATCCAGAAGTGAAAACTTAAAATACTATTATTAAGGAACCAGAGAGAGAGAAAATTGACTACTGTTGAAAGCACTTGAAATTTTTTTTTATGTTTGCTGATGGTAAGCTCAGTGCTTGTGCTGCATCTCAGTGTTACTGGTGCTCCTCAAAATGGGAGTTTCAACAACTTCAGCAAGATGAGAATGTCATTTTCAAGAGAAAACAGTTGCATGTGATACTTTTTTTATGTGGCCTCAGAGTTGCAAAACTCTTCAACAGTTCCTGGTAGCCTCTTTTAACAAGCAAGCACCACTCTGGATTTAAAGTAGGGTATAGAAGGCAAAAGTTAAGGAATTTAACAGTCCCTCAGGACTGTTGTTTTCTATGAGAGTGCCTTTTGAGGTGGAAGCTTGGCTACTAATTTCTGAACAGCTGTACAGTTTTTAATCCAGCTTGCAAGCCTGTTGGGAAGGGACTGTGATTTTTGTTCATCTCTGTCTCTGCTGTGCCTGGAAGAGTTCTTGATCCAAGGTAAGTGTGGTAAACATTACTTATTGAGAAGGTATAGAGAGATACAGAAAAACTTAACCTGTTTTCTAGCTGTGATCTTTATGTGCTTGGTGGGCAGATTTTTTTGGTAGTGGAAAATGTAAGAGAGTAAGTTGGATGAAGAGGACTTTGTAGAGGGGAGTTCTGTTGTTGGTCTTTATTGGTCATGGTATAGTGTAGGAGATAAGCAGGACTAATACTGTGTGTAATATGTAGAGCAAGGAAAATTTTTTCCAACTTGTGTAATCATGTAAATTAATTATGTATTCTGTAAAGACTATGATGTTGTAGTTCTTTGATTTTATTTTTTTTTTAAAGAATAAATTCTCTGGGGTCAGTTTTTAAGTTGCAAATGTCATACAACTCAGTTTCTTTCGCACATGAAGTTCTGATAGATCTCATATCCTGTGTGGATTTTTTTGGCAGACACTTTATTTATACTTTTTAGAGTGAAATAACAAAAAAACAAACTCTGCATGATGCTAAAATGGGACTTCCTTATGCTCTGTTCTTTTCCCGCGCTGCTGAAAAGAGATTTTTTTGTTTGTAGTATGAACTGTAGTTCACCTTGGAAAGGAAATGAGTTTTGCTATTTCCATACCCTCCTGCTTCATGTAAACTGCAGCTTTTGTGATTCTGCCATTAGAAGCTCTGCCTTAAAAACAAGAATAGATTTTTGTTTATATTCTTCTGCCATGGAGAACAATTAGGGAACTTCTAATTAAATGTCACATAATCTACCTTTTTGGGTTCAATTTCCATCCATTCCCATTTCTGTGGTTGCTGCTCTCTGAACAGCTGTTATCCTATCATCCAGGCACTTGGAAAGCTAATGCAAGTTTGATAGATTTTCAGAATTATAAATGCATTATAGGTTTTCAGAATTATAAATGCATTGTTTTCAACTTGATCCTAAAGTTAATATGTAACTGAAAATAGGAGAGAGACAAGGGAAGGTATGGGAATAGGAGGAAATTCTAGCCATTTATAATGCGCGCACACACTAGGAATTTCAGGTTGTCTTGCCTTCTTAAATTTAACTTCAAGTTTAGATTTAAGTAATGTTTTCTCCAAGGATTACAGATGAAAACTCAGATGAACTATATGTAAAGCCACAGGAAAATCAAAGTTCAGTTTTTAGTTTGGGCAAACTGATGAAAGCATGATAGGAAAAATGCCGAGTATTCCCTTAGATAACGCTCTAGGGTTTGTGAACATTTCCTTGTTTCTCCTGTAGCATGTTGGTCTTTCTGTGGGGACAAGCAGCTAAACTGGAACAGGCTGTCCCGTCCCTGGAAATGTTCAAGGCCAGGTTTGACGGGGCTTGGAGCAACCTGGGAAGGTGTCCCTGCCCACGCAGGGGGTTGGAAGTAGATGGTCTTCAAGGTTCCTTGCAACCCAAACTGTTCAGTTGATTCTGTGGTTCTGTGATGTACAGCACCCTGTGTCTTTAAGGAAGGACTGAACTTGGCACTCAGTGCTCCAGTCTGATTGACAAGGTCCTGATCGGTCAAAGGCTGGACTTGATGATCTTGGAGGTCTTTTCAAACCTACTTGAATCTGTGATTACACAGCACCTGTCTGAGAAGTGGATCAGCATGGATGGACAAATATCCTAATTTCTGAGCATTTTCAGTTTTGAAGACTAAACCAGAATTTTTTTTTATATGTCTTGTTACAAGAAAATAATTCTGTTGTGCATACTACGAAACAGCTGGAATTTATTGGATGTATTGCTTCTGTATGGATTTCTGTCTGTGAAATAGTGATTCTCTAGCACAAATGTGCTGAATGTGAAATCAGAAGCCTGAGATATCTGGTACTGATTGAAGATGTGATTGTGAACATCCTTCTTCATCTCTTGTCTGTTGTGTATTTGTGACACAAAGATGATGAAGATCCAGTTTTGCAAAATGGCTCTTGACACTTACCACACTGCAACAATGACTAAATAAGGAGCTGAAAGTCTGTTAACAGCTGCTATAGTAAAAAAATGCATTTGCTTTAGTGCAGTTCCCATATGTTCCTAATTGATTCTGGAACAATAGCATTTATTCTTTAAGTGGTAACTTCAGTATAGCCAGAAACTTTGATAAAGATTTATTGGTTGTTATTATTCTGATTATTGCTAGTCTACATTTATTAACAGTTCTAAATATATTTCATATACTTGTCAAAGTAATTCTTCTTTTGTGATTATGAAACCAGTAACTATTATCCCATCAAAGAAGCTAAAGCTGAATAGTGGTAGCTTTCTGGCAATTGGTTTTTCATGCCACAAGAAAAATGAATGAAATAAAAAAAACCCCCATTATTACAGTTCATTTTTAGCAAAGTGTTTTAAAATTGTTTGATGGTAAGAAGAGGCTGTCTGCTCTGTTTGTAATATTGCACTTGAATTTTACGTGGTTTGGTGCAGACTTTTTTTTCAAATCATTGTCCCAAATTTAAGTTTGCTTCAGGAGCTTGGCCTTCATTAGTGTTCAGGTTATAATCTGTATCAAAACTTTGATGTGCCCAAACAAACCTGGGTTTACAAAGGACATGTTGGCCAGGTGGGTAGCCCTAAATACTGCTGCTGCAGTTTGCTTTCCAGAAACCAAAGTGTGAAAACTCAGGAAGGTATATTTCTTCAGCTTTTGGGAAACTGCTTTCCTTTTAAGGGCTATAGAAACATTTGCAGTAAAGAGGTGAAATTGTTTCTTGAAACAAAAGTACAAATGCATTTGCTTTTCTCCTTCCTTACGTACTGATATGTCAGCAGTACAGGAGTAGAAGGGAATTCTAGAATAGGATTGATTTGCTTTGGCTTTTTGTGCTTTTAGTTTGGCTTGGCTACTTTTTAATAGTAGGTAAGCAAAATATGGCATAATGATTCACATGCTCTAAATACAAAGGATTTATAAAGGCAGAACATATTGTGATGAAGTAGAAAATGAATGTAAAGACCACACTAAACTTTCAGACTGTATTTTTATGCCAGAAACATTATAATTCACTCTTTGTCACCAATCCATTAGCATTTTCTTTTTCATGTACATTGATATGGGAGACAAATGTCCCTTGTTAATTTTTGTTAAAACTAAAAATGTTTAAAAGACTGAAAATAAGGCTTAGGCTGAGATCATAAGTTTAAATCCTGGCTTCTTTTCAATTTGAAGAGTGTGTATGGTGCCAGCTCCCATCAACAAGTCTTGAAAGGATCGATTCCATCTATTATGCAATAAGGTGAAGTTAATTTGGCCCCTAAAACACTAAACTAACAGGAATTAAAAAATAAACAGAGTCAATGACCTCATTCTCTTGATGTGATCTTAGTAAAATACACTTTTCCTCTATGAGGGAAGTTGAAGAGTAAATCATTGCTTCCACAGTTAAAGAAAATAAACTTCCCAGTGCAGAGGGAGCATTTTCCTATTTATTGCTAATGGGTAGTGTTGGAATATCTGGGTGATGAGGGAAGGAGGGGATGCCTGGTATGCAAACCCTGCCCGAACAAGGGAAAATACCTGCTTTAATGGGATATGGGGGAGCATATACTGCAGCCTTTTTAAATGAGATCCTGATCAGTCATGCTGAAATGACTGGCTAAAATTAATCTGGAGAAATCAATGGGGACTTTAATTGGTGCTGTAACTGTACAGTGTTAGAATTTCTTTGGGGTCAGGGTAGTGCTAATGTTACACTGACTGTTTGCCAATCCATTCCACCTTTCTTCTCCAGTAAATGAGTTGGTGTTTTCCCATAATAAATTGGTGTAAAGTGCTCTCTAAGATAAGTTTTAATTAAATTCTTGTCTAGAAGTGAGCTTGTGATTGATTATGCAAAAAAAAAAAAAAAAAAAAAATGCAAATTTCTTTGCCCTTGGAAATGCAAATGCCATTGTTCACTGTCATTTTCAGTGCATTTTTTAAACTCTCTCAGTTGTACCAATGCATTTCATGTTTTCTTGTGCATTTCAAAGGATGATTCAGGAGTTTGGAAACTAACATAGTGTTGTATTCATATATTAAATAAGATCTAGTCTTTCAGAATGATCAATATCTTCATGCTCATTTGTCTGGGGAGGCAGCAGAATCTGTGCTTCTTTCACAGCTGCTCAGAAGGGTAAAGTTCTGTCACAGATCCACTGTATTGTAAAAGTAGCCTGTGAATCTGTAACAAGGCTAAATAATTAATACTTATAATATGCATGTTATTATAATAATATTTAGCCATCAATGGGTTTAATACTTAGAGAAAAGTTTTGATGAGCAGCAAGTTTTCTCCACTGTGTTTTCTGGATTAAATCCTAAGGTTCTTATGCAGGCACAGTTCTTGAAATGAGCACTTTGCATGTGTGTCCTTACTGGCAGGTCTCTGCCATGACATTTAGTTCTTCATCAAAAGTAGTGCTGCTTAATAGATAATCTAGGTATTTTCAGCCAGCAAAAATTATTTATTTGTCATTTAACTTCAGGCAAAAAGGAGACTTTGTAGGAATCAGGAAGATAAGAACATTTTGATGCTTTGATTTAAGGTAGCTGAGGTCTGAAACATGTAACTAGATCAGAATATAATTTAAATACGTTCTGTTTAATAACTATTTATTATTTCAGTTTGTAACGTTCAAGGTCATGAGCAAGATGTTCCATAAGTGTGATGACTTTCAAAGTATAAGAAATTTATCATGTCATTGCCAAAAGTGAGGTTTTTGAGACCTGTTATTTGGCTAATTACAATATTAGGAGTGAAACTTGGGTAATTTTTATTTTAAGGATGTGATTTGCAGTACTGTACTAAAGTTACAATTTTGCATGACAAAAGTGGAATGGATTTTTATGAACTCACTGAAGTTTTGAGGCCATTAAGTGGTGTTGGGTCTCTGTGATGATGTGATTGTTCTTTCAGCCCAAAATGCGCATGTCAAATCGGAGCAGTGGGAACAGAGATTGGGCAGTGAAATTACTGTAGCTACATGCCCCAAGTCTCTTTTACTCTGCACTGCTTAAATTCCTGCTATAATGTGATATAAAGCATATATCTCAGTGTGGGATTTATTCTTACTGTTTCTCTTCTGTGTTAGACTTTGCAGTGAATTACTGGAACAAATATCTGTCCTGTGCATGTTGTGTAGGGCAGTTTGGTCCTGTAGCAAATCCATAAAATAGGCAATACAGAGACACAAGTTGTATTTTCATATCTTCTGCTAGTGTGCTGCTGCTTTTGGATTTCTTTTTATCCTCTCTGGCAGTTCTCCCTCTCATTTTTGATTTCTTTATATAGAGTGTTTGTATTAATTGTACCCAGTTCCTGGAGCTACTGTGAACCGTAAAAATAGCAAAAGGTTAATCTGCACAAGAGCTCTTCCTGGGTTTGAAAGCTGTAACTCCAGTGTTATGTGCAAAGATGATTTCTTGTTGATGCTTTGAACTGTGCTCTCGCTTGTGTTGCAGCTCTGGTCGTCAGCACTGCGTCCGCTGGCTTTGCCATGGCCCCGGTCCCTTTTGAGCTCACCTGTTTCCTGCTTGCCTCCCTTGGAACTGGCCTGGCATCCTGTGCTGCCAACTCCATCAATCAGGTCAGACCATCTCTTCATCTGTACAGCAAATTGGTGCCATCCTGGCTTCTGAAACCCTGCCAGGAGTGTGACTGGATGGCCGGGAGTGCCGTGCCTTCAGCTGCTGCCTGAGCTCTGAGCTGCTAAAACTGACACCTCAAAAGTAATATATGCCTGAAAATTCAATTGGAGTTGCTAGGCACAGTGTGTTTATGTAGAATGGAGTTGATGAGTTTTTAAGCTTCTCAGTAATAATGTTTATCTTGGTAATACCCAAGCCTGGGTCCCTGGAAATGACAGGAAGAACTGGGTAATTGGAGCGTAAGAATAGCCAGTGGGGCTCCAGCCTTATGGGCTGGATTCTTCGGTTGTGTTATTGTATGACCTTGTTGGATCTGTCTTAAGAGTGGCTCAGATCCACTTAAAACATCTGTAGTGGGACTTCAGTGGGATTTTTTCCAGGCTGGGATCATGGTATCTCTCCTGCACATCTGCAGAACATTCTGAGAACCTCCATTGTATGGAGGTTGTTCCATGCCAGAGATGTTCCAGGTGCCTGAACTTGAGCTTCCCTGCATGTGTCAACATGCCTGTGGAGCTTCATGCTGATCTTGGCTGTCCAGCACTCAGTTGTGAAGCACAGTAGCTCTTGGGCTCTCCCTGCCTCCCAAAAGAAAGCCTAGCTAGTGAATGGGTAGTAGTGAACTTGTGGTGCTGAAAGGAGTTTCACAGTGTAGTAACCACGGTCACTTTCTGGTGTAAATGTGGCATGGGGAAAGAAGGAGCAACAGCAGTGCCACATTTGACATTACTTCATGGTTTCAGCAATCACTTGTGAGTCCTGGGACTCCAGTAGTGGAGGTTTCCTGTGATCCACACCCTGGATTCAACTTGGTTGAGTTGTGTTCTTTGATATTTATGCCTTGTAATGCCTCAGGTGTAGGCACATGATGTGTTTTTCGGGATTGCCTGCATTTTGCTCAGCCTGAAATAAGTAGTGTTTACTGTTTTTACAAGTTTTGGTGTTTATTTCACAGAGCTTAAAAGTGGGGCAGGCAGCTAGCTCCATTTTCTCTGCAAAATGGGAAGGATGATGCATGATTTTTATTGGCTTGGAAATGTTTAAGTACCCTGCCTAGCTTGGAAAACACATAGATAGCCTTGAAAAATAATTTTAAGTAAGTCACAGTATTTTCTGAAGAATACATTTAGTTATCATGTACATATTTTTCACACAAAGGCTGGACAGAAAGGCTGTCATAACTAAGGTGAAGTTTTGCTGGGTTTTAATGCAATTTTACATGTACCCCTTTTCCTCCCTTTTTTCCTTTACTACTTTTTTAATATTAAAAATTTAATTTATGGGTTATCCTTTGAAATATTTACTGTCATAGGTACCTTCACTTTTGATGTGGATACTACTGGACTAAGAGAATTAATGATTGCTTATTTAGAGACTCCTGTGCAAATTGTCTTGAGATTTTGCTAGATCTTCTGAGAGGTGACATTCACACACAAATAACTGGTTTTCTTGGCCTTCAGCTTCTATTTATTGCTCATTGTATTTTGTCCCAAAAGTAGGCACTTTCAAAACTCTTGGAAGCCATTTTTTAAACTCTTGAAGTACTCAGGAGTGTAGGAATTCTGTGCTGCGATTTGGAATTGGACACTTGGGATGGGAAAGGGGAGTTAGCAGGAGTGCAGTGGCTTTGTGCTGGGGCTTGTAATTCCCTCTTTACTCGCTGCAGGGTACTCTAGCCTCACAGTGTGTCAAACTGCCTTTCATGATTTCAGCTGAACACTTGAAATTTTCATACTTGCTCATGTTGAGTCACTTGCCTGTGTAGAGAGACCTTGAAGGCAGATTACGCCTACTAAAACAAATGAAGGAGCAAAGTTGGTAAGGAAGCAAAAGGAAAGAGCTGTGGTTGGTGATCTGTTGTTTATCACTGGATCCGTTCAGTCGTTGAGTGTCCTTTTCCCAGTGTTACTTTGTCTGAATTGACTGGGAATTTAATTTTCCATAAGTACTTTAAGCTTGGGGAATACATCTCGACCATTGGGAAGGAGCATGTTTGACTTGGAACTTCCTTTATTGCTACTTTGCTCTGTCCATTGCTCCCCATACACATCCACTTCTCTGGCAGCTCATGACTCATGTTTCCCCTGTTGCTCCTTGCTATCCCTTAAGGACCTCTTTATATGATAACTGTCTTTCCGCTTCCCATGTTGCTATAAATCTGCACATCTTTAAGAGCAGCTCATCTTTCCCACTCCTCATTTCCCTGATAAATCTGTGTGCACAATTTGCAGTCCCCTCATTATGTTGGGGAAGGTGAAGTGTGAATTGTGTAGGATTCTTCCCTGTCATTTAGGACAGGATGTAAGGAGCCTGGTCCTGTCAAAATGTAATGAAGATTCTGTAAAATTCATGTAAGTATTGATAGAAACTTGTAACTGGTCAGGTTCTGAGGTTTGAGGGGTTTTTCCTTTTTTTTTTTTATTTTTTTTTTTATCTCTACTTGATTTTAGCAATCTGGTAAGAGCTGAGATGGTTTTAACCCCAGTGAATTAAGCTAAATTAACTATTTAAGTTGACTTAAGTCCTCGGGCGGGAGCCAGGCCTGTACTAAGTTGTACACAAACACCAAAACATTGTGGTTTATTTCTTTACAAAACTGGTCTGAAATAGTCTTTTAATTATCTCTTTCTCATTGTTTTCAGATGGTTGTCATACTTTAAACTTATTTTTTCCTGGCTGCAAGAGCCAAAAAGTTACAAAAATATGCTTAAGTGGACATTCTTGCCCCACTTTCACTATTTTTAACAAGAAAGCAATAAAAAAATTGATGACATTGTATTTTTTCATTGTTTATAAAAGTACAGTCTCGATATTTATCCACGTGTGTGTTTAGAAAAAGTTGCATAATCCACAAATTCTAAATTCTAGCAGTGCTTTCCAAGGCAAATAGAAAGCATTTTGATGGTGATTCTGTGAAATTGGACAATGGTTTTTAAGGAGCTTGTGACTTATTGTTTTGTGACTTGAGAGTGAAAACATCATGTTGGAAAATACAGACAAAAAATCAAAAAGGGAGATGTGATGCCTGCAGTACAGCAAGGTCATTCTAGAAACGTTTGTTTAGAAAATGTCAAGAAAAGTATCTTGTAATAGTTTATGTCAGAGAGAAGTTTTAGAGAAATAGACTCGGGCTGGTGGAAAATGTTATGAATTCTAGGAGTCTGGATAAATATCAGAGGGTCCTTGGGTTTTCCCGTGGAGTATGTTGGGTCTTGTGGGCTGTGAGGAAGGAAATTTGTATGGGGAGGTGCCAGAGAACAGACAGTGTTTTATTTCTCTTGTCCTCCACCAGTGTTTCTGCCTCTGCCTCACTCCTTCTTATCACAATACTTCAGAGTTGTATCTCACACCTAATCCAGCATTGTAGTGGCTCCCAGAGCCAGTGCTCCCTGGTTCTTTTCCACATCATCCAACACCACGTTATGTCCTCTGGCCCTTCGGAATCGTACTACAATATGTCACCACTTCTCAGTCCCACCTGCTAAAACAGCTTTCGTCTTTTTTTCCTCTCTTTCTAACAACATTCTTTCTTTTTTCCATCATTGAAGTAACTTAAAATTATTTTAGACAGGTGTTCTTTATTGGTATTCTGTCTTTTGAAAATAACTTATTTTACAGTGGGTTTTAATTAAAAAAAAATGTAATGTCCTTTACCAAGGACTGGATTGAGATACGTTGTGTCTGTAACATTACTAAGCTAGCCAAAACCTCTAGAAAATCTCATAAGAAGGGATCAGTCTTATTAGTTGCAGTTATGGTAAAGAAATGGAAATATATTCTGGGGTTTCATCTTGTAAAGACTGCATGTTAGTCTTGAATCAAACACATAAATGCTTTATTGTTGTTCTTTACAAGTTAGAAATAAATTAAGTAAACCCTTGTTTTTTTAATCAATGAAGACTAATTTTCTAACTTCTTTTTTTCCCATACTCCAGGCTGTCATAGAATTGGAGTGGAAAAAATTATATTAAGTTAGTTAATAATCTTTTGCTTTTTCATAGCTCTGGTTTTTGATGACTTTTGAAAGCTCACTCAAGCTTCAAGGAGTGGAGGCTTACATTTATATTAGAGAGAAAACATGCCATTTTTGAGACTTCTAAGATAGTCACCTCTGATTTATGGAGAAGGAGATAAAACGTGAAGAGATATTTACAACACAATACATGGCATTAAAATGTTAAAGGAATCACATGCACATTTTATATGTCAAGTACATTCTTCTGTAACTGCAGCATGATTAAAAAGTGGGAGAGAAGTATAAAGATGAAAGCAGGATGTTTAAAGTGGTTTGAATTTAGTAACAGAGAGATAAAATGATGTGCTTGAGTTTGACTGATGGTACCTTGACAAGGAAGTACACTGGGCTGAATATCTTAGCTGAAGTTAGAGAGCTGAAAATGAAGAATACTGTAAATATGTTATCCAGCTTGAGTGAACAAATGTAAGTTAACAACCCTGTCCCTTCAGGGTCTGATCTACTGGCTGTGTTTTGCTCTTAAAGTCTGATCATCTCCTGACAGCAGTGATTCCTTAGAAGTGTAGCTGTAAGGAGTGGGAGGGATGGGTTATTGTTAAAATAATGGAGTGAAATTTGGGGTTTGAGTTCAGAGAACCTGTATGAGATCTTTGGTCATCTACATGCTGCACAAGGCTGAATAAAGTAAAAACAAGGCAGCCTTTCCTCCAGTTTTCAGTCTACTTACTGGGTTATCCTCTTTGAAAAAAAAGCCTGATCTTCTTTTATCTAGTCTAAATCTACTGTCTTTTGAGTTTTGAAAATGTCACCTCTTGTCCTGTCACAACTTCTTTTGCTAAAAAGTCTGTTCTCATCTTACAAGTCTTCTTTAGGTATTAAAAGGCTTCAATGAGCCTTCTCTTCTCCAGGGGAGCACCCTCACCTTTCCTAGCCTGTCTCCAGAGCAGAGGTGCTCCAGCCCTCGGAGCATCTCCATGGCCTCGTCTGGACTCGCTCCAGCTTCTGCCTCCTTCCTGTGCTGGGACCCCAGAGCTGGAGACAGCTTGGCAGGTGGTGTCTCACCTGAGCAGAGCAGAAGGGCAGAATCCCCACCTTGACCTGCTGCCAAAAAAAAAAAGAAATTTGACACAAAAGAGAACAGTAATAGTTCTGTTCCCCAAAACTAGCTGTGTTTTTAGTGTTATCTCTATACCAAACTTCTCCTGCCAAAAAAATATTTTATTGAATGTCCGTGGAGTGGGAACTTTTTATTCTGATGCTAATGTTATTAATATGCTCTGCTCCAAGTTGGAGGAGCTGACCTCTGTCAGATCATGCAACCCACCTACAATCAGTGCAGGAGGTTTTTGCTTAGTAATCTCCTCAAAGTTCTTTCTTGCCCACTTTTGAAATCTCTGAAAATCTACATTTTTGCTCCTTCCCCTCACTTACAACTGCACTGTCATGTTGGAATGAGAGAACTCATTTTAAATGCCAGCAAGATTTGCTCCATACAATGTATGCAAAAATGACTTTCAAGGTTTTGGCTTTCCAGATCAGAATAATTCATGCCTGACTAATCGAACTTTTCCCCTCTTGCCTCTGGAATGATCCCACTGGCAGGCGCTTACCCTTTTCCTGGGAATGGCGAGTGTCAATCTGCTCAGTCAGGCCACACTCTCACACTCCCAGTTGCTCATTTGGGATTCACACCTGATGCATCTCTGTCTCTCTCTGAAGTCCCTTTGTTTTGACTGAACTGATTGCCTGCAGCAGCCGCCTGGCCTTTCATCTGCCCCCCCTCCCCATTCCCACCAGCGATCAAACAACTGGCAGGAGGAGTTATTAAAACCCGGTGTTGAACTCCACACTTCAGGACTGTCAGTGGCAGAGGCAGCCTGGGATGTAATTTACAGTGGATAATAAATAATAGTGCAACACTGGATGTCTGTCTTGTGCTCTAAAGTGTGTTGATATATGCTGGTTAGATATTTTAACTGCTAGGCAGCCTTCATTAATGGTCATTGAAGATCACAGCTTGTGGCTCCAACAGATGATTCATAATTGCAACAGGTTGGATCAAGTTAGCATGGTGGAATCACTGATTTGGAGTAGGACTAGCTCAGCTTGTGAGGATGTATTTCATGAGCGGTGAGAATGATGATCACTAATAAGAACCAACCTCTGAAGGACCGATAAATTTTAAATGCAAATATTATCTATGCAAAGCATGAGTCATTTGACCTACAACTGAAGCTTGATAAAGAGTCTTAGAAAAATACTATAAATTAATGCATATCATTGTTGAAAGAAATTCTCTTTGCTTGCATGCATATTGTGTGAGTATGGTAGGCAGAGTCTTAAAGTGGATGGATTCACATAACCTTTAGGGACTTAGACCCCAGTCACCTCTGTGATGTTCAGCAAAGACAATGAAAATGAGTAAAATGACACCTTTGTTACTACTTACCCGCCCTCTGTGGCTCTCACTATTAGCATAAAGCTTCAGATTCTAGGGCAGTTTAAGTCAAAGTGTTTTGATTTGATTCTTACTCTTGTATTGCATGTCATATATATTAAAATCCAACAATGACATAAACAGTGGATAAAAAAAGAAATTTAATGTTGTGCCCCCTTTTTATGGATCATCCTGCTTCCTGATTTGATAAAGATGATTTTCTGTGGGTGCAGAAAGTAAGTATGTGCCATTGTGAACAGGGCAGACTCCCTTTCTCTCCTTGGTTGCATTGTTGATGAGCAGCTGATTTCCTAAATGAACACCAGCAAGGTGGTAGGATGATAAAGGAGACTTTTTGGAGATGACAGTGTGGGGACTGCAGTCCCCTTTGTCCTGCTGGGAGAGAGCAAGGGAAACAGCCTCGTGGTCCTCTGTTTTCATTCCGTCTGAAACTGTCCTTCATCTGCACAGACACATGGGCTGGGAGTGGAACAGATTCCTGTTATTCTGAAAGACCAGTGTGATGGGCAGGAGCTTTTGGATGGCAACTCCAGAAGCCCCTTAACTTCTGTGCATACAGAGATCCTTGGGATGATGCATTTGGATGCAACAGGAAGTTTTGTCTCATTAGCAGCACACTCACAGGTTCTGTGGAGATACTGGATGCGAGCAAGGTAGGGGGTAAGAAAGAAATAATTTACCAAGTGATGAATTGTCAGGAATGCTTCAGTGATGTGGGGTTCTCTTTAGATCCAATGCCAGATTTCCCCCAGAAACCCTGATCATGGGCAGAACAAAGGAATTTCAAAGGGCTGAGATGAGGAAATGTGAAGAGAGGACTAAACAAAAGGGAAAACCTAGTACTTTATAAGATTTATCTGGCCTTTTGATTCATAGGGCCCTTTCTAAGCTTAGGAGAGTGAAAATAACTATTCTTTTTTGCCTGTCTTTAAGTACGTGTTTTGACATTTCTGAATAGCTCAGAATTCCTTTAGCATTGCAAGTATTAAATTCTAACCTTATTAGATAAGTAGTGAAATGTCACTTTCTTTTTATAATTTAAATGATGCCATATTCAGCCTGTTTCTTGCCTTGAATTAGACTCCTGACAGTTTCAGAAACAGCAATACAGTACCTAGTGCAATAATGTGGCGAAGTATGACTCAGAAGGGTTAAGGAAAATTATTTCCTAGTTCCCTGAAACAGCCTACTGATACCATTTCTTTGGGGAATAGCTCATTGAAACACAAATCCAGAGCATTCTTGCAGTTCCTTTCCTTTTGAATTGTTTAAGGGTTATCTTGAAGTTTCCATTGGTAAAAAATACTACATAAATACCATGAGTTCAGATTCTACTTTGTCATCTTAGTATTGGAAAGGATTAATGTGCAGTAAAACTGAGTAAAAGTCCTCTTGCTTTAATTTTCCATGACTTTTGTCTCTGTTGAGATAAAGTTTCATTCTTCTTTGACATTTGGCTTTGTTCCACACTCTGGTTGTCAGCTGCCTGTGAAGAGTTGACCTGCCTAGGAGAGAGCTGATGGTGCTTTCCTGCAAGCCTGGGCTGGAGCAAGCACTCTTGAATGCTTTTGTTTGTATGGCCTGCAAGAAATTCAGTTATCTTGTGCGGATTTTGACTTATGTTTTCCAAAGCTGCAAGGCTTTACAGGAAGGTATAGTGCAATGTCAGCTTTTCTGACCTGATGTACCACAGCTTGGGACAGGCAGGTGTCTCGAGGAAATCATCCCGTTCTCTGCTGTAGCTTGTAATAGAGAGAAGGAAGAAGAGGTACCTCTAGCATATGAGAAAAGGGACAGGGAGGGTCTTGGCACCCCTTTTCCTAGGAAAGAGTGAAAGAGCAAATGGTATGAATGTTCCCCACTGAAAGGAGAAAGGATCTTTCTTGTGCCGTTTTTGGTACTCCTGGAACTGTGAGGTTAAAGAAGTGAAACTCTTGTTTGCTAAGGATCTTTCATGTGAGGAAACTCAGAGTCACCATTTCAGTTTTCTGTAGGGGTCTGGTATGTATGTGGGTAAATGTTTATGTAGCCCATGCAGTAATCACAGAATCATAGATTCATAGAATCTCCTGAGTTGGAACGGACCCATCAAGATCCTGGAGTTGTACACAAGTGTGTTGGTTTTGCACAGCCTGGTTTTTGGTAGCTGGGGGGCCACAGAGGTGGCTTCTGTGAGAAGCTGCTGGAAGCTTCCACCATGTTCCAGCAGAGCCAGTCCCTGATGGCTCTGAAGATGGACATGCTGCTGGCCAAGGCAGGGCCAGTTAGGGATGGTGGTAACTCCTCTGTGATAACACACTTAAGAAGGAAATCTAAGTAAAGTGGGGCACAGTTTTTTTTTTCTAGCCAGAGAAGAAGAGGAGGTGAGAACATGTGAGGGAAATGACATGGAGACACCAAGGTCAGTGGAGAAAGGAGGGGGAGGAAGTGCTCCAGGCGCCAGAGCTGAGATTCCTCTGCAGGCCATGGCGAAGACCATGGTGAAGCAGCTGTGCCCCTGCAGCCCGTGGGGATCCTGGAGGATGCAGAGATCCAGCTGCAGCCCCTGGGAGAAGTTCCCACGCCGGAGCGGGTGGATGCCTGGAGGAGGCTGTGATCCAGTGAGAGACCTGGCAGAGAGAGGGACCCCTGCTTCCAGGCTGGAGCAGCCTGTCCTTGGATGACACGCCGCAGCGGTTGTGGGATGACTGTTTGCCCATGGGGGGAATTATGTTGGAGCAGATGTGGTAGGACTGCTCCTTGTGAGATTGGACCCATGCTGGAGAAACTCATAGAGAACTGTCTCCCCTGGGAGGGGCCCCACGGCCTCACAAGGGAAGGACTCCTCTCCCTGAGTAGAGGAGGAAGAACTCAGGTGACCAAACCTCCCATGCCCTGTCTCCCTGTGCTCTCAGTGGGAAGGAGGGAGGGGCTGGGGGAAGAAAAGATGTTTTTAAGGGCTTATTTTACTTCTGATTATCCTGGGATTCTGTTAGTAATGAATTCATTTTGTACCTCTAAGTTGAGCCTGTTTTTCTCTTAGAGTGTTTTATCCCAATCCTTATCTCAGCTCATGAAGCCTTCATTAAATTTTTCTCTCCTCTGCCCAGCTGTGGCAGGGGAGGGTGAGTGAGTGACTCTTGTGGGTGCCTGGCATTTGGTCAGTGTCAGACTGCAACAACAGGACACCCCAGCAATCCTATCCTGTGCCTGAGAGCTTTGTCCAAGTTCTCCTTGAGCTCTGGCAGCCTTGAGGCTGTGACTGTTCCCTGGGGAGGCTGTTCAGTGCCTGACCACCCTCTGGAAGAAGAACATTTTCTAAATATCTAACTTAAACTTTTCCTGACCCAGAAAGTGTGATGACACTAGTATGATATACTTAATTATTTCAATTCTTCTTTCTTTTGTCACATTGATCCGTTTTTATCTTTATATAAAATTTCACTGTCCTGGTAGTTTGGAACAGATATCACAGTGATATAATTATTTTGATATTTCCTTCAAACTCCATAAATAGTTTGTTGGAAAAGCCCTTCTAGGCTTGTCAGGGTAGCAGGTCATGGGCAGCATGATATGGCGCTCTCTTGACAGAAGGGATGCACTGGTGGGTGGATTTGGTTCCAGTTTGGAAAACTCTCTGTCATATGCCATACCAATTGTCTGCTCCTGTGCCAGGGCTCATTTAAACATTTTTGAAGGCACTGTTACAGGTCTTTGAAGTGTGTGGGTTACAGCAGATACAGGTAACAGAAGAGCCTCCCCTTCATGTCTGTGGTGGTAGTGGTACGTGGAGAAGACTCTATAACTTGTGAGAAATGAGAGTTATAAAGTAGATATGCATTTATTTAGTGCTGAGGTGCATGGGGGATATCTCCTCTGAAAGCATGCGTGCTGAAACTCCAAACTATTGCTTTGTTTATCTTTTAAAAGTCTAGGATTATGCAGTACGCTTAATACGTATTTATTTTTTAGCCTTGCCTAGTCTTGCTTATTTTCTCTTCATATTAAAATGAGTAAAGTCCTTTTTGCCTTCCTCTCCTGGTTTTTGCAAGCACGTTAAATGTCAATCATTCCTCATTGTCTGGTCAGCTAATTTTGATGAACTATTGACTCTCAATTCCCCATCTCAGTAGCACTGAATTTTCTTATTTATTATCTGAATTGCAGTAGCGTCTTGAGAGTCTGGTGGTTTTCCAGCATAAGAAGGTAATGATGTGTGTCCTGCAGAGTTTGCAATCTAGGAAGTTATAGTGTGAAAGTATGTGGGTTTTCCTCTAAAAACCAAAACACGTCTGCAAGTCACACATTTCAGTTTTTCGGGAGAGCATAGAGAGAAGATTGAAAACCGGGTTGATTAGTCTGTAAAATCAAAGAAGGTAGTTATTGTTCTGAGAGATATAGTCTTGAATGGAAGCAAGATGCTTTAAGCAGGTAAAAACTCAAGGACCATCCATCTTCTTTCTGGACATGACTTAACTGAACCTTGGAAGTGTTGCAGGAAGTATTAAGATTTATCAAAGCTTGTGAATATTGGTATAGTTACTGACTAGTGCAGCTGAGAGTTGACTGAAAATCAACACACGTCACATCCTGCAAGAAGCTCATGGAGAGTTGATTTATGCAGATTAATATTCGTACTCATAGAATGTTTTTTATTTTTTTCTCTGTATTGCTGCTCACGTATTGGGTTGGATGTTGCTCTAGGCACAAGCAAGGTGTGTTGAATCTTCGATTCATGCCTACACTGTGCAAGAGCTTTCCAATATGTGATCTACCTAATTTATGGTAGCATGAGCACACATGGCATGCTGCCATATTACCATGTTGCCAACTCCTGGGGCTTTTGTCAGTTGTCCTAAAAAGATCTCTTGATCAATAGTTGCTAATGTCTGCATTTTTTAATATAAATGTCTCCACAATTTCTTGGGTTCTGGTGGGAAATGGCCATCCAAATTGCACCAAAAAATTCAGCAGTATTCCTGGTGGTATTATAACGCTGATATGAATACAAAGCTGAAGTAAATTTTTTTTAGCAAATTTTTATTTGTAGTGTTGAGTAGCCATTTGCCACTAAGTGACCTTTAAAGAAGATTCTAAGCATAAGCTGTTTAATGAACAAGTTAACCATAGCTCTGGGTAGGAATCCATTTCTTCTGGCTTTTATGAGATCTATATGGAAACTTAAGGAGGAGGTTAGTTTTCAGTACTAAAATCATTAGGTACATCATCCAGATTAAAAAGCACAGGGCATGTTGGAATTATCATTAAACTAGGACAAGAAATAAAAATGTGATCCGTGGATGGAGATGTAAGAGTTATAGCAGCTTAATAATATAAGCTTTGACTTTAAACCAGACGTGTCTGCAAATCTTGGAGGTTTGGTATTCTCAGGTCACTAAAGGCTAACTCTGCCTGGATCTGTATAGATTATGTAAATTTTTGAAGTAAACCAGACTTCTAGAAGATGAAAATCTGTCCCTATAATTCTCCTTTTAAGACTTCTTATTACAGTTGAGATTTATGTTGGTGTTCCCAACAGAGACATGACAATCCATTCTAACTTCAGAGAGTGCTATAAAGGTGCTGGCATTTGAGAGCAGGCTGGATAGTTCAGCCTCAAACTCATTTTTATGTTCTGAAATTAGATACTTTTAAAAATAATAACCTTTTACAAGCTGCTTAAAGACTTGGAATGCCTTGTGTTTATTAAAGAGCATTAAAAGCAAAATATTATCTTTGAAGGGCATGCATTATAAAAGTGTTTATCTGAAATGGCCTTAGGCAGCAAGGGAGAAGAATTGGGAATAGAAAATAAAGTTAGAATGAAGGGAGGTTTCTGCTGTATTTCTCTTGCTGCTTGTGGTGGTTACAGCCTGATTCCCAGAGTTTTTTTACCATTATTCTTGGCCTCTTCCTGGCATTGGGAGTGTGCACCAGAGCCAGCCCTGCTTCAGGCAGGCTCCTGCTCAGCTGAGTTTTCCTCCATGAGGAAAGTTCCTCTTGGTGTGAGGGTAAGTAGCAGAGCCTTGTCTGGAAGGGACAAATGGATAGTATCACCTGGCAGAGTTCCAGCTGTAACAGAGAGATGTTGAAGTGTAATCTGTGTGTTGAGTTCACATTCTTCATCCCTGATGAAAGTCTTCAGGGCAAGGACCACTCCTGGTGGAGATCATTTGTGCCTCCCCTGTAAAATGATGGTTGACTTCAACTCCCTGCTGATCTGGATGCTTCTAAAGTTTCTTTTGAAGTGAGGCCAAGAGGTGATGCAGAGGCTTATGAGCAATGCAAGTTTTGTAAGGAGATTTCAAGCATTTTATTAGAATTACTGTTAGAGAAAATGGATAACCTGTAAAGCACAAACTTTCTTCAAGTTGTCATGCAGATGTGATTCCATAGCTCTGGTCATATCTGGGATTAACTTGGCATAGAGTTGGAGTAGAGTTGGTTTTGTGCCAGGATTGTGTAAGAATAAATCAGTAGTATTATTACAATGTCATAATTAGTTTCCGAGTAGCATTAAGTAGGTGACACTGAGGCAGAGTGTCATGAAGGGCTGTAAAAACACAACTGACTGGGAGAAGATGTTTAGGAGATGCTTATTTAGTGTCTCTTGAAAACAAGAATGGGAACATCTAGGAAAATGCACGTTAGAAATCAACAAAAGAATGTGGTTGGGCACTGAGCAGGGTTCCCAGGAAATGGTCCCAAGGCTGCCAAGGCTCCAGGAGTATTGGGACAAGGTCTCAGGCACGGAGGGGATTGTTGAGGTATTTCTGCAGGGCCAGGGCTCCATGATTTTTATGGGTCCCTTCTGACTCAGGATGTTCTGTGATTCTTCAGACAGTGCAGTTACAGTGAAGCTCTTCGCTCTGAGACATTTGGATGTTCAAGGTTTTGGTGATGGTACTCATGTCTCATTTGATATCTTTGGGATTTCCTTTGTTTATTTTTCGCTTTCAGTTTCATTACGGACCACTTGAATTACATTGAGACATAAAAGCTGAACATAAGATCTAGAAAAAAAATCCCAAACAACCAAAAACTGAAACTCCCAACAAATCCCACCCCTAACAAGCTGCTACTGAAAATTAAAGGTAGTGGACAGCAAATTGCTTTTCTATCCAAAAGTCCAACTGCTGGATTCACTTGACTCTTAAAATCTTTGCTTCTGCTGCTGTTACTACTAACTTTCTGTTAGGTTAGTTTGGAAAGCTGTAACCTTTCTTTTTAAGTCTGGATTTTGCTGCAAGTGCTTGGATAGCTTTTTTTTATCTCTTCTGTTACAGGTAGTGCAACTATTGTGGGGTTTTTTGTGGTTAAAAAGAGAGGTAGGAAAGGCTGATTTTAAGTATTTGTCCCAAAGAGAGACATAGAATAAACAGCCAAGTGCTTAACTGCTTTGAAATGGAACATACTTATCACAAAGGGCTCTTTACATTGCTGGAGAATGTGAAGAAGTTGTGCCTGGGGATGCTTTTGGAAGATCTGCCCTTTTCAGTGGTATCTAGAGCAGAACAATGAGTAGAAATGGTTGGTTACATCTAAAAGGAGGCTTTCTCTCAGTTTCACATCTAATTCTTTATTACTGCTGAGAATATACCATTTTAACCATGCTTCAGGCAGTTGTGGTAGAAACTTCCCCCTTACTGCTTTGCTACTCTTTCCAAGAAGATCTGTACATAGGGGCCAGAATTGCAGAGTATTTCCTTAAGCAGCTCTCCATGGATCAGTGTCTGTTCTGGTGCTGCTTTGGTGATACAGATTCCTTGTGTAATTGTCAGTGTCCGCAACACTTCCAAAGAAACCCCTCAAATAAATTATCCCATGGCCTATTAATTATATAATTTTGCTGACTTTGGATTTGCAGCTCAAGTGCAGAAGACTTTTTCTTCTGCATCTCCAGACACTGGAGATATACTGGACACATATCCTTGGATATGTTTTTTAAATGCCTGTGAGCTCTGTGTGAACATTCTTTCTGCAGGTGATAGTTGTTGTATTTCAGAAAGTGGCATTAATTGTGATAATGTAGCATAGAGCTTCTCTTTGTGAAATTCAAATCTTTTTAACATTACCACCTTCAAAGACAATAAAAATTCCAGTCTACATTTATCTATTCCCATGTGAGGAGTTACTGCAGTGTCTATTGTATCATTCCATATGAAATTCTTCTGCTTAATGGTCTCATTTATACACAGTTGTCTGAGGTCAGTTTTCCATTTTGCAGTTGTCAAACAGCTGTCAAATTAGAGACCAGATCCCAAAGTTCATTTACATTTTATGCCATTCTTTGGGTGCCTGTTTCATATCTTAATATAACTAATGATTTATCTACATATCTTAGTCTTCTTTCTGCACTTGTTTTTCACAGGTGTTCACATCCTCTCTTTCTTCAAGAGCAGCCCTTAAAATAAAACTTGTGTAACATTTCATTTCGTAAGGCTTAGTTATATAGCGAAAGGAAGACTGTTCTGTATCTTCAGTGCAGGCAATGAAAATGAAAACAGTTTAAATTCTGCCTCATATTAATGATAATTTGAATTTTGAACTGAGAAACAGAACAATAAAAAGAAAGTTTTGAAATGTGCTGCTAGAAATTACAAAAGAGAATCTCCATTTCATTCATTTATTGTTGCTTTTGGATAATAATTAGCCCAGCTATTGATTTCCTCCTCTAACTTTAGATTTCTTGTTTTTCAGTAGGAAGCCAAATTAAAAAGGGCTTTGTTCATATATCATCTTTGTAGTAAAATGTATTCATTTTTCATCGTGGGGAATATCAAAGGCTATCACATGAGGAAGAACACAGAGACCAAATTGATTACTATATGAGGTTTTGTGGTATGATGATTCTTACATCGGTGAATTCCAAGAATAAATTTATATGGTCAGGATTTAGGGGTTGTTTTTTTATTTATTTCCACTGGTGTAATGATCAAAGGAATATCTCTATACATGCCATTGATGTCTTATTACAAAGTACTTAAATAGCCCGAGGTAGCCATCTACTTTATAAAAATTCCTTAAAGACAGGTAGGACCCTTGGGCATTAAGCATATACTTTAGAGCTTGGTGTGTTGTCAAGGGAGGAAGGCAAGAGAAGTTCTGTTACAGGCCTCAGCAGTTCTCCATAGCGCTGAGATTTAAAGAGCTCTTTTAAAATGTTGCCTTAAATTATGGTCACTGGGGGAAGTTTGTCTGGGATATGCAGGGCTAGAGAATGTTCCTGTGCCATGTCAACATCATTCACTAACATTCAAACAGTGTAACTTGATTAACTCTTTCCAGGTTTGGGGGGACACACATGTATTTGTAGCTGCTTTACCTTCTGGAAAGAGATCGTTTCAAGGCTGTCAATCCTCCTTTGTGCCAGTTGCCTCAAAAGACTGCTTTGCTGAGGGAAGGGAAACAATATCCACGCTCTTTGCTGCATTTCATAGGCATTTCATTGGCAATTATTAGTCTTTTCAGTTGATGGGATCCGCATTGGGATTGTAATAAAACACAAGTCAATGTGAAATTGGATGCAGGCTAGGAGAGAAGATAAAACCAAGTGAAAATTAATGACAGATGTAAAAGTTATTGGTAATAACGTAGTTATCTTCCTACAGTCTTTTTCCAAACTATATTTTTGTTTCAGCAGGTGTCACTTGAAATCTTCAGCGTAAATTATCTCTTTGATTTGCATTATGGTCTTCAAAATGGAAAGTAGCTTAATTGTGATGGATTCCGGCATATTAACAGGTTTTTACATTTGAGGACAGCTGCTGAGTTGTTCTGAATGGTAAGATTCAGAATGCTCCAGTGACTGTCCATAAATCTCTTTTAATGGCTTCAGGTACCACTGGTGTTAACTCCAGAGTCCACAGAGCATCTCTGAAGCTGGGATCTGTCATTGTCATAGCTGGGGACATGGGGAGTGGTAGGGCTGATTTGTCTAATTTTCCCTACGAAAAATTTGGGAAAGCTCAAGTTTTTGGCACTTGCTCAGGGCTGAGCATAAACAGCACTTCTACAGGCAACTGCAAAAAGCCTACCCACTTGTTTAAAATCATAAGCAAGCTTCGTTTTCTTAGTTTCTCTCACAAGAAAGACCATCCCAGGGGTGGTCAAGTGAAGGGCTTTCTGATGCAAGGATTCTCTATTCAGCGGGATTCATGGAGACCCTCTGTCTCAGAGCCATTGGGTCTTCTCATTAATCTCTTCCTGGCCCTGTTGCCTATTGGCTGCACTGGAAGGAGGATGCTGGCCTTGAGAGTTCCTAGGAGCTGAGACTTTCTTCTTGTCCTCCACGAAGCATGGCTGGACGACTCCTACCCACTCCCTGGGTGCCTGCAGAGCTAATGGAATTCCTGGGGAGTTAGAGCCTGGAAAAGGCTGGTTGGTTCTTCCCCACTTCTGCACTGTTGAGGTTCCTTCTCCTTTTCATTGTCTCTTGAGCTTACCCTGCAACACTTGTTTGGAGTGGAGATGGAAAAGGTTATTTTTCTTTTGAAGGTGAAATTCCATAACAAAGTTGTATGGTAGTAGATACTTAACCTTAAGATGTGTACAGACATGAGGGGATAAGTCTCCAGAGGACTTTACCGCACATTTTTTGTCAGAGACAACGATGGTGTCTGTAGCTGTGCAGGCTTCCCTCCATGGATTTGTCCAGTCCTCCATTTTAGCACTGAGAGGGGCAATGACCACTCACTGCCCAGTTGGTTCTCCATGCTTTTTATGATTTTGTGGACATCTCTTGTATTCTTCCTCTTGTCATTTTTGAGGTCTGGGAAAGCTGCTCCATCTTGGTTCTCGTATATGGAGCTGTTCTGTACCTGTGCTTGTCTTCATCTTTGCTTGGTTTGTGAGCTTCTCTTTGGGAAAGGTGGACCCAAACTGCATCCCCAGAGGGTGGAGGCCCAGATACAGGATGGTGCAGGAGGGATTTATACAGTGGTTGTGTATGTGCAAGGCAGCATCCCTCCCTCAACAGGCACGTTCGTGTGTACGCAAACACACACTGTCAGTGAGTGCAACTGAGAACAGCAAATTTGATTAATCAAATCCTTAATATAATTAAAAGGTCATAAGATCTCTTGGGACAACAATGTCACAGCAATCAACAGTCTCTGGTACGGTGCCTCTAGCTTTTGTTTCTCTTTTCTTTTTTAAAATAATTTCTGAATAATGACTGACTTTTCCATAGACCCATCTATTCCTACCTTCTGGTTTCCTTCTCCAAGAAAAAAGTCAGAGTTGATTGTTTTGGTTTTTTTTTCCTGGGTAACAGAACATTGGCATTTATACCTACACACTAGTTTCTGCCTCTCAGCTGGTATCTGAGGTACTTCTGGAATTCTTCACTATCAGCTTCCACCCTTAAAGGTCTGGAATTTCTTGTGTATCACAGAAGCATTTAGGAACATTGTTCAAGCCCGCACTTTATGCTTCAGGAACCATATATTTTAAGATTAGGCATGAATTACACATCTAGATAGCCTGTGTTCTCGATGTGATCATGCCAGTAAGAGATCTGATTTACTTGGGCTGAGCATGTGCAGTTTGTGCTGAGCTTAAGCAGAGCCAGCTGGGAGGTGTGAGCTCAAGTGATACGGATAACTTTGGGCAGTGTTATCCTAATGAGGATGTTCCTTGCGTTTGCTGCTCAAAAGTGACTGAAATGTTGGTTTTGACATGTGGCAACAATGATTTTATTTCTTTTTTTAAATAATTGTTGTGAAGTCAGGTGTTCAGTTGCTGTGTGGAGGCAGGGAGGGAGGGAGGGAGGTTCAACAGGTTTCAGTGTGGTGACTTCAAGGTTAACTCATCATCTAAGGGATCCAAAATGTGCTCCATTTGGCTGGGTCGAGTAATAGCTTCACTGCAGTCTTTTTCTTGGTCCTTAGTGCCCATTCCAGATTTTTTTCATTTAGTGGAGGAAATATACACTTCTTATCTGTCTTCTGGAGTGTTACTGCTCTCATCCTGTCTTTCTCAGCCCTGTGTTGACTTTTCTCATGAGGCTCAGAGAGAAAATGTCTCCTTCCATGCCCAACTCAGCTGAACAGTTGCACCTGTTTCAGATTGGGTGTGCTCAGGAACTCATCTCTTTTTTTCTTCTCCCTTAACTAAATAATTTGTTCCAATAAAATGTTTTTGATTTTTTTTTTCTGTCTGCTATTCTATAGTAGCCTGGAGGTAAAGAGAATTTGAGAAATGTGTCCTAGCTACCTTGTACTGTAGTGCCTCCAATACAAGGTTTATCATGTTTGTGTTCACCATGTCATTTTATCTCTTTGTTTACACCACACGGACCCAAAACTGAAGCTGAATCAGTGTCAGGATAGTGTGTGAACCAATGGACCAGACATATTCTAGGCAGAAAAATAGCATATCCATTGGTGACCTCGCTGACAGAGCAAAAATATGAAAGCATCAAAAAAGCTTAGACATGTTAGATAGACTGGCTGTATTTGTTATGGTTAAACTGAAATGAAAGGTATTAGAAAGGCAGGAACATTTTTCTCTCACGATTCATTTCATTTGGCCCTGAAAATCCTAACAACAAACTAGATGCTGATAAGTTATTTTTGCACAGATCATAAAATTAACAGTAAATTTATTAAAAAAAGTATAAATTAGAGCATTCAAGTGTTATTTTTATGGTATATTAGGTAGAATTATTTTGATGTAAATGGTTTATTTCCAGGAAATGGTGAAATTGATAAATAAATCTACTCTGTTCCAGTGCTAAGCATGTGAAATGTAATCTTCTTGAGTCCTCCTACATCTGCAGGCCCACATCCTTGTCTTTGGAGTAGGATGTAGGTGCTACTAATGTGTGTAACAGGTGCATGTAATTTAGCTGTGGAACTAGTCAAAATACCTTTAATCGGTTAATGTTAAGTCAAACCATATGTGTCCAGGCTGTTTTTCTCGTGCTCTCCTGTCGGTGCTTTTGTGGCTCAGCGTCCTGCAGGATCCAGCAGTGGGGTGGAGGACGGACCCAGTTGCTGAAATTTTAATCTTTGTGCTCCAAAGTAACAGCTGCCGGTACTGGAAGTGCACAGTGATCTATCTCAACTTTTCTGCTTTTATGTAGGCATTGGTTTGGGAAACTGAGGAGCACAAAGATCAGCGTGTTCCTGGGACTGGGGAGCTGTTAAAGATGCTTCAGCATCAGTCTGTGTGAGAAACATAGCTGAGACTTGAATGTGGAGAGAACAGGGTGTTTGTATGGTCAGTTGCTTTCAACACCAAGTTTTGGGGATATTTTAAAACAGATGCAGTGAAAAGAAAGCATAAATATCATGGAAGAGGAGACACTCACCAAACAGGCTTTTTGTGAAGTGGAAATGTGTAGCAACCAGAAAAGAGCTTCACTGCTTATCCAAGGCATGGATATGTTTTTGTGCATGTAAAGGGCGAATTGCTTTCTCACTCTGGAATATTAGTTTTTCAGAAGATCATTTCAGCTGGGACAGAAACAGATTTGCAGGTGGACTGGAGCAGTGTGAGCATCCGACAGTACTGAGAAGTAAGTGGGTTTAGTTTGTCTTTTTGCAGTAGGCAGATTTCTGCTTGAAATTGTTTGCAAGGATTTAATTTTTGAGGCAATGTATTTGGTGTGTATATTCCCTGTTAGCTGGTGCTACTGGAGGAGAGGTGTTCAATGGGGTTGTCTTGCTGGGTGGTCCTTACAAAGCTGTAATCAGCGTATGCACAGCGGGTCTTGTCAGCATGGAGCTCAGCACCACAGATTTATCATGTAAGATAGCACCAGCCAGAGTGTGTGGCCAAGGAACTGTTCAAGGATCCTGTATACAATTAATAAAACTAACTTTTGAAGTGGCCTTTTTCTTTTATTTTATTAAAACTATTGAGAACATCAAGTTTTCTCTTTGAAGTTTAATTTCATCGGCTGTGCTAGTGGCCTTTATTTCTGCAGATCGCAGATTCAGAAAAATCAGGTGATAAATTTACTCCTGAGACATTTGTAGAACTTGTTTTCTGAAAAGCTAACCTTAATTAGCATTTAACTTCATCTTTAGACTCTCCTCAGCGATTACTTGCAAGCAAGTGCGCACAAATAAAAAGTTCCTTTGACAGGTATTTAAAATAGTCATGGTAGTAAGTACAGTATTAAACACAAAAATACTGTCAAAATAATTTTAAAGGCGACTTTTATACTTTCTTTTATCCTTTTACTTACAGTATTTTCAAGTCATTAATGAATTACTCTTTTTTTCTGCTAATACAGTCTAAAAAGCAAGTGTTGGTTACTATTATTAAACTAGTTTTTGGAAAACTAAATTGGGAAGCTAAAGAAAATGTATTAGATGATGCACTTGGGCAGGGTAAAAGAGACACAACCATAAAAAAATTTTGATTAAAAAATTACAAGAAAATAGCTTTTGTTGCTGGTTATGATAAAGAAAAAAAAAAAGCCAACCCAGCAGAAAACAGCTGTACAGAACGGCAGAGCTGTACTACAGGGAGTGTGTGGAAGAATATTGGCATTTCTTTTATGCCCCTTGTGAAAAGATTTCATTTTTATTCTCTGCCCTCTGAGAAGACTTCAGCTCTAATGTTCTGGGTAGCAGAAGACATCTGCTCTACTCTCAGCTTTTAAAGCACAGTCAGCACTTAAGTTGGGTAGACAGCAGCGCTAATCATGTTACGCACAGTCTCCAAAGGCAGGATGAATGCAGAATTAATGCATTGTTTTAGGGTGCCGGGCTGAGACGCAGGGCAGGGGGTGCAGCTCCCTGCCAGTGCCAGCCCAGCCTGGGGCTCCCTAAATCTTGTTGGTTACAGCTCGAGCAGGAGCCAAGCCGTCAAGGAGCTCCCATTCAAGTGTTTGCCACACCAGGCTCTGGGGTAGTAAATGCTGATTTGGTGTCAGTTAGAAAAATGCCAGTGACGAGGTGCTGCAGCTAATCAGAGGTGCTTCTGTTGATTCCTGGCTAGGTGGGTTTGTTCCTGCTCCCTGTATTTTGTGCATCTCCCACCACTTTGCTTTTTCAGTTTTAAGCAATTTCAGTGCATTTTGCTATTTCATCTCTCTTGTAGATATTATTCCAAGCTGACTTTAAGCAGTATGTCCTTCAGTTACCTAATGCAATAAATGGTTGTATGCCCTCTGTTTAACCATTAAATGGCAGTATAACCCTTGGATCTGAGCATTTATGGTTGTTTTTTGAAAACAGAATTTAATATTACAGGATTGAGTGTTAAAAATGTGTGGCAGACTGTGCTACATGAATATGCGGGTACTTCGATAAATTTACTCTAAAGTGAATCCTGGTTTAAACTTTCATTTCCACCTTAACTTTCAAAAGGTATAAAATGTTTGTTGCAGTTCTTTGGTTGCAGTCTGGTGATTTTGATTTTTTTTTTTTTTTAAACATTCTTGTGACAACATTGTTTCTCCAAGTTAGCCAAGTGTTAACCTCAAAAATGTTAGTTTTATGGGCAGTGTTGCCCTCATAAAACAAAAATGAATGGATAACACTTTAAAGAAAGTCTGCAGAGGAAAAGGAGTTTGAAATAACATTCTGCTCTTGCTTTCTTGACTAATTTAAACTACTGTTATATTTTTGGTTAAAGGTTAATGGTCCTTTAATTGGCCTTTTAATCGGACATCTGTGTTTGGCTGGGGGGGGGGATTGCATTGAACAACATGCCCTCAGCATTCCCATTTCTCCCTAGAAATCTCATGGGATTCTCCAGCCTTTCTGAAGTGTGCTATCAGAACTAATTGCCTCCATGCCTGGAACAACTTTCTGCCAAGAAATAGGATAATATTTTAGAAACTAGATAAATTCTAGCACTGACTTTTAAATCCTTTGATTAGTACAGTACATGTCTGAGCTTTCAGCTGCTCTTTGGAGCGATTTGGAGAGGGCGAATATAAAAGAAACTACTTTTAATTAACAAAATAAGATTTTAATTTAAAAAGTAAGCTGTGTATTTGATTGTATCATGTGAAAGGTCTGAGAAAATGATTGATTTTTTTTTAATGTTTGAAGTTTATTTATGCTTTGTGTAGTGCTCTACTCTATTCTCTTCCACAGAGTAGTATATTAGTTCATTGCATTTGCATTTGCCTTAGCCAAAGTCTGTTTGGACAGAAATCAATGGTAGATTTATGCTGCATTTAACAGGCATAGGATTGATGCTACAGAGCTAAATATGAATATTTATATGTGCTGCTAGAAAACAGGAGGGCAGTGAACCTCTAAAGGAGACATCTCACAGTGAAGGCATATTTAATTCATCCACCCACTGGCAAACATGGGAATGGCTTTGACTTTATAATTGGAGTAATTAAAAGTGCTAGGAAACACTCAATTTTTTAAAAATTTTTTTAGATCTCTGAATACTGATGTTCTTGGTGTGTAGCCAATTTTGGTTTCCTGTTGAGTGTACTGTATTTTCCATTTTGATTGTGTAGGCCTTTCTCATATTAGTTGGGGACAGAGAAAAGTTGGGAAAAAAATGAAATGTTAGCAGGGAGTCTCAGTAATTTTGTAATGCCTGAAATAACTTCTAACTGACTTAATGCTATTTATCTGTTACAGAATAATAATCTCTCTGTAGCATAATAATAAAAAATAAATTATATTTATAAAAAATGTGAATTAATAATAAATAAAAATGCAAATGAAATCATTGCTTGTTCAAAAAGATGGAAAAGTTGTGAAAACTGTGGTAACTGCTAGCAATAGAACTTTTAGTTATGAAGTATTTTCAGGTGCCTGTATTTTTATGCCTGATAAATACCGAGCACTTCTTGATTTTGAAAACCTGAATGGTTTTGCTTTGTCTCACAGATTTATGATTTGCATATGCTATGCAATTCTTATCAGAATAATGATACATTTATTCTAGTGAATTTAGGGGCCTGTAAAATGAATGGTTATCCTCAGTGCAATAAATAATAGTAGGGAGAAAGATACAAATCACAGACCTGGTCTAAAGCTCTTAAAATTTTCCTCCCCAGTAACGTGGACAAATACAGCTGTATGTTTGTGAGTGTTTATGCTCACACTGAAAAATCTGCTTTGTTTCCATGGAATGACATGGGGCTGTGATTTCATCCTACATGTCTTTCTGTCCATGGCACCACGTGCCTGACAGTGGCTGGAAGTCCTGCTCTGGATTAGTTTATTACCAGTCCACTACTGTGTAGTGTCTGATTTTTCGCCAGTCTCAGAACAGCCTCCAGGAAGCCACATAAAAGTTGGGTTCGCCTTCCCACGAGTGTTCTTAATTTATTCCGAAGTCACATTTCTAATAGTGGTCTAAAGCTCCGGCGCTGTGTGTGGTTTTGGAATTACAGCAGCAAACCACAAAGACAGCCCAGATCCTGCCATTCCTGGATGTAAAGCTGACTGGCTTCCCTCGTTTTCTACAGTGGAAAGCTTTAAAAGCATTCTGTCAGAATAACTTATGATCACAATCTAGGTTGTGGAGTGTGGTGGAGGAAGAAGTGATTTCCTGAATAGTTTGGAAAACTTGGTTAAATAACTGTTGTAAATTGCTGGGCTGTGTTGTCCACTATTACTTGTGCTGTAAATGTGCAGAGGTTTGTGGAGGTGCCCACACACCTATTGCTGTCTGGAGCTGGGGGGTGCATGTTGTGCTTGCACAAGCTGGATCCAGGCTGAAGGTTGTTTCAAACTGAGAAAACTGCCCTGGATCAAAAAATGAGAATGAGAGAAGTCTGGGCTTTTAGCAGTGCTTTCTCTATTTGTGTTAAAATAGCCAAACATACTCTACACACACTGCCAGAAATGCTCTGCTGAGTATTTAGTCTGGGGTTTCTCAATGCATTTTAAAACTTAAGGTACCTTTCAAAATTATTTTTTTGAAATTAACCCTTGCTCCTTCAGGGAAAGCCTGTATCTACTGCTTAAACTTCATCGTGTTCTGCTGGAAAGCCTCTGATTGCTGGAAAAGGTAGCATGACTTAATTGTTTCAGCAGCAAGAAGCAGAAGTTGTTACCTGATCAGGGGAACTTGGTGGCATGTAGGACACTACACATTTAGAAAACTCTTATGAAGATGGTTTTTTAAGTCTTAAATTTATTTTTATTAATAAATTAATTTTAGAAGTTATTTTTTTCACGTATATAGTGACTTTTTAAGACTATGGTAGAACTCTACTTAGCAGATGAAATTTGTTTTCTCTTGCTGTGATACCTGATGCTGTCACTGCTGTGATGCCCAGGGAGCCCACAGAGGGGGAAGCTGCAGTATTCAATCCTTGGAGTTTGTCCTCTCCTATCCGAGATGTCTCTAGCCAAACTAGCAGCAGGGCATACACCAGTGTCAGCTTGGGTTCTGGGATATTTTGCTCTAGCAATGTGAAATGTTGAATCCATTCTTGTGTATTTTTCTTTGACAGTCCCTTCTCCTTTTGTGGCATCACTGACCACTGTGCAAACCAGCCTTTCTCATGTGCACTTTGATACCAGTCACTGGTTTAAATCTGAGTGAGCACTGGAGGATGAAAATCATGAGCTTGCTGGGTTAGAATACCAAAGCTGTTGCCCTGCAGGTTGATGATGCCTGTGTCCTCCGGTGTTGTGGCAGGGCCAGGGGCCCTGGGCACAGGGAACGGGTGCCAGGGAGCGCTGGGCTGTGGGCAGGGGGGAACCTCGGGGAGACACGCTGCAGTGGGCAATTATCTTGCTTTGAGTGGTGTCAGCTTTTAATTCAAGTTAACAGGTTTCTTGCATGACAGTTACAAAGTTATATTTAGAACACATTGGGGTATATTGCTTACAGGACTTTATTTTTCTATTTTAATTTATAGAAGTGCTCATCATCACATATGGTAACATTTTCTCATTTTGCAGTAATATATCAGTTTTAATTGTTACATTACACAGGATTTTATGGGTTCTGTATTAGTTGGTGCTTTTCATAAGAGCCAGGATTTCTGTACTGACTCTAACTATTTTGAATGGTTAATTTGAACAATCTTTGTGTGTGTTTTTGAGGCTGCTGGGAGGGACAGATTACAGCAAACCCTTAAATCGTAGGAAGCTCCATACAGAATGAAGTGCACGGCTTCAAATTAACCATGTTAATTATCAATTTCAGAGGAGAAATCCTTTTGTCTCTCCTCTGACTTCTTTTTATAAAGTTCATTTCCTTACGTGAGAGATAGTATTTTAAATGCATAAAAGATGCGCCAAAGTATTTATCATTCAGGCTTCTGTGGTTTTGCTTCGCTGGGTGCTCGCTGAAACGGGATTGAATTTTAGATGAGAGCAGGGTACTCGCCCAGATTTCTTTACAGCAGCCATGGTGTAGGATTAAAAACAGACCACCTTGTTTATATCCTTATATCAGCTCAGTTTATTAAATTCTTATGAGTTTTAATTTGCAAGTATTTAGGAATTCAGTCATTTAATCACAGAGGAGGAAAGGAGAAATTCTGAAAACGATTTAAAGGGGATTTTAAGGGAGCAGGATGTGTCTGTGTAAATACTTGGATACGTGTTGTTGGAAGTCCATACGTGTGGGATACAGGACCATGTTTCCCTTTGGCTTCAGGTGAATACATATTCACCTGCCTACTGAAGGACCAGAATGCTGGTGGCTGTTCATTCTCTTTCTTTCATATCAGCTCTTCTAAGGGATTGTCTGGACTGGGAAACTGAATCCCATCTGGAAAATATTTTAGATTTTAGGGCTGTGCAGGCAGAGTCAGTCATGACTGACTTGGAAAGGACAGTGGTGGCAAGAGTTGAGGTCCTTCAGTATGTCCTCCCTGGAGCCTCTCCCAGCTTCTCATGTGTTGTGCCGACATGAATTTTACTCACCTATTTTACAGAGGGAGAATATGAAATAACTTGGAGTTCATTGTAACCTTTTCAAAACAACCTTGAAGTTTCATGGGTATGATTCAGCACTGAAGTCCAGATTGGCCAGTGACGGTTTTGAAACAAATCCTTTAGAAAAATTTGCCATTTTAAGTAACTTCTATTGTATTTTTGCTTTTTTCCTTAACTCTCTTTCACATCCTCACTTGATGTCTCTTGGTTGTGGACAATGAAACCTCTATCTCTGCTTTATGTAATTTCTAGTGAGAAGATGAATCTGTTCATGGGAAAATCCTGCAGAGAGAATGTGTAGGGATTGGTGAAGCTAATGTTTATTTAGTTTGTATTTTAATAATTGCTTTAAGAATGATTTTGCTTCAGATTTTAAAGAACTTCATAAACTAAGCTCACATCTTCTTGGCAAGGAGGCAGTTATTTACATTGTGTTGCTCATCATAGGCTGAATTTTTTTCCTTGGTCGTTTTTTTCCCCTCATTTGGGAGGAATTATTTATTAAGCATGAAATTGCATGTAAGCTGAGAAATGTTTCTTAGAACTACCTTAAAAAGGTGTAAATATAAGTTAGTTTTTTTAAAAGGGTGGCATTATAGCATTTTAATTAATGTAAAAGATGCATCCTATAACTTAGAATGCGGTATTGAGACTTCAAGTTCTGACATCTGTAAAATATATAGAAATGACCTTTAATCAACCTCAGCTCTATTCTGTATAAACGTCCATCTGGAAAATGGGTTTTGCTCTTCGGCAGCCATAGGCTGGGAGATGGTGTTGATTTTGCAGCCTCCTGCTAAAGGTTTGTAAGAAGTAAGATTTGAACATGAGGGGTCTTGTTTGGAACAGTCTTGTGGTGAACAACCACAGGTCTTATATTTCCCCTTGATTACGTAGTGTCAAGGTGAGTTAAGCAGAACAACTTCTAAATTTTCAGAGTGCTGACGTAGCCTTGGATGCCCAACTTCCACACCTCCAGCAGACAGGGGCCTTTATCATACTTTGTCTGTGGTTGATTGAAAATTGGGAATGGAAATCCTGCTGGACTTCAGGGAGCATCTCCTTTTATCATGTCCCATTGTGTATGTGCAGGCAAGTGTAAGCTGAAGGTTTCTGAGAGGGAGTGGTGTTGAAAAGTGTTTCTTGGCTCTCCAGCAGTGGAGATGAAAAGCCAGTTCCTCTCCCAGGCATGGTTTCTGAGCACAGTGAGGCTCTGCAAGGAGCCTGGGATTGCTTTCTGTGTGCCAGAGATGTGATCAGCCCTGGAAAAGGAATGCTTCTGCACCCAGGAGGACATCAAGTTTGTGAAACCTCTTGCTGCTGTACCTAGGGGTGGGTTTAAAAAACTCAGCAAGCTTAAAGCTCTGAAAACCAGCTCTGAATATAATCACCTGTGGCTTAACCATGGAAAAGTATGTTCTCAGTGACATTTTGATGGCTGAATTAATTTTGCATTCCTGGGATGTAAAATGTGCAGTGCTGAGGGACCTGCGCTGCTCTGCAGAGGAGAGAAGAGTGGCTTTTTTTTATCATTCAGGAGGAAAAGGTGCGTCTAAAATCCAGATAATCATGTTCATGGGCTTACTAGCATTTCATAATTTAGAATTTTAACCCTATAGCTGTGACCTGGGTAAAAGAGAAGAATTTTAGTCACAGAGCTGCCGTGGCAGCCCTGGTTTGTCAGCCTTGATGTGTTTGTTACACCTGGAGTAATGCACGGCTGTGCCTGAGCCTCTCTGCAGTTTTAGATAAGAGTATTTTAACCACAACTAATATGCTATTGTGCTTCAGTTAGTCTCCTTGGAAGCTACTGTTACTACTCCGAAGTAATAAAGAATTTTTATCTCCATTTCTGAATGAATACATTGATGACATTAAATGGAGGCATATGCGTAATTCAGCTATTTAACAATTTTTTTAATCACTGAAATCTCAATTTTTGCTATAAATCCTCTTATCCTTGCTTTCTGTTGGATTTCTGTTACTTTGGGTATTGTAAGTGGAGGAGTTAATCTTCTGGGTAGACATGTGATTGATTTTAGGCATTAGACATTCACTGTGACGTTATAAATATTTACCTTTTCCTACTTCTACTTTGAAGTGACCTAGAGGCTTTTCCAAACATGTTAGTTGCATCAAAAAGCTACCAAAAACTTCTTTATACTTTCTTTACCATAATATTTTTAAAGCAGGGTGGCTATGGGCAGTTGGCTGTGTGGAGTAACCTTTCCTCTTCACCATATGTGCCTAACTTTCATTATACTTGTAGGAGAACTACATGTGCATTGAGGAGAAAAATAGGTCCTGAGTGTCAGAGCTGTCAGGAATTTTTTCTTCCACTACACTGCTTTGCTTTCTTTCTACCTGCAGGAACTTTGCAGCTTTTGCACCTTGTTATCCACTGCCAGTCAAATGTCATGTTTTCTGATTCCTTATTCTGAGCTGCCGTGGTACTGTGAAGTTTTCGGGAGGATTTCTCAGCCATGTGTGCATTGCTCTGAAATTCCTGCACCACAACACAGAATTTCAGCTGTAATAGGAGAGAGAGAAATCAGGGACACGGCAAATACAAAATTATAATTTGGTCTTTCCTATTCTGATATGGCACATCTTTCTGATGCCTGCATGACACCGAATGTGAACAGCAGAGCTTTGCTCCCTTCTCCCCTTTGTTTAAAAATGTGACACATAAAAATCTAAGCTATAAATAAAAATCATCTCTCCTAGAATGTTTTAAGAGCTATTTTAAACATTCATATAAATTAAAACCAATCTGGTGTTTATTCAGCATCTTTGCCCTCATAAGAACATTGGGGTCTTCTCAGAGAATCATGCATTTGTGGAGGCAAGTAGAGATAAGTTTCAAAAAAAAATATTTGGCTTAGTGAGGATTGAGATTCAGTAGGAAAAATGAAGCTTGACAGAAGAGGAGAAATATATTTCTGTGTGTGGAGGTTCAGTAAGAGCATTTTGTAATGCACAAAGTTTTAAATTTTTTTTACTATAAATGTGGATTAGTTTTTTAAAATAAATGTGAATTGTGGAAATCAGAGCTTTCCTTCTGTTATCAGTTTGTTCCATTCTTAAAATTTGTTTTAATATGTCTGATAAAACTTTCATATTTTTCTCTCTTGCTTTCTTTGTTTCCTGTTGCATTTCTTCGAGAAAGGTAAAACAGGATTGGTTAAGAAAAAACATAGTATTGATAACTGTGTTGCTCAGGAGAGTTCAATAACTTTGATTGTTGTGCTGTTTCCTCTGGTGACCTTGTTAGGCAAAAATGCAGTGGTTACTTTTAAAATTTCTTTATCTGGTTTGACTGATTTGAGTTTGGATTTTTGAGATCTAGGTGATGGACATGAAAGGCTTTCCTTTCTTTCATTCACCAGTGGCTGTGACTGCCTGTGGAAATGTGAAACCACAGTATTTTCAGCTAAATCCACTATGTGGCTTGTAAAAGAATCCTCTCATTTGGAATGGAAGATACTAGCAAAAAAAATCTGATTGTAGTAGTGTTATCCAGGGCTTGGACTCGATTAGGGCTGGGGTGTAAGCTGTTGTTTATTAAATGCCTGCTGAGTTTTGAGCTCTGCGTTAGTATGATTCATTCCTGCATTTTGTCTGTTTTAACACTAAGCTTTTACACTGACCACTTAGCTTCAAAATCAGTTCCAAAATGTGCCTCTGATTTTATTCGAGATAGCAGTGAAGGTCCTGCTTTTGATGGCAGGATTGTCTAGACCTGCCCGTGTGTGTGCTGCTGGCTGTGCTGGTGCCCATTTCTAGCAATAAACACCTTAATGAACTGCCTAAATTTTACTTCTGGATTTCTGCAAGGAATCTGTGTCAGTACAGCTTTGTGTTATATAAACAAGTATTCCTGGAGAAGCTGAGGTTCCTTGGGTATAAGTAGGGTAAGGAGCACCATTCTCAATGGTTAGATGGCTGCAGGCAATCAGAAAAGCTAACAGAAAATCAATTCAGTTTCTGGCCCTTAATCATGGTTTGCAAAGATGAGAGGTGCCCCCCCTGTGTAATAGTGCTGATTGCTGCAGAGAGGACCTGCATTAATGTTTTGCAAGTAAACTGTATTAAGAGGGGAGTAAATCTAACAGGAGGTTTTATGCAATCACAGCAATTTCATACATACAAAATGTTGGGGTTTTTATGTGTATGATACTGTTGTAAGACTATTTTTTCAGTCCTGAGGACTTATTAGCTAGGTCATGGCAGAGGCTAACCCTGCCTGCAGAAAGCTGCTCTGCTTGCTCATCCCTGAGTGCTTGCAGGATAGAGCTTCACAAAGGTGATGTCTTTAAGCCACTGTTAGATCCCACCAAGTTTTGGTCATTTTATTTAGGAGTTAAATATATGTGTTACTCACACATATGTGAGATTTCCTTTAGGTTTTACTACCCATTTTTTATATCTGATGTTTTATGAGAACGCAAATATATCTTTTCATGTTTGATTCCCAAAAGTTTGCCTAAGAAACTAGATAATGAATAAATTGGCTTAAGCTACCTTCCCAGTCTGGTCAATATGAGATTATTTCTGTTGGTTTTCACTAATACAAAACCTGAAAATTCAGAGCAAAAAAGCCAATAGTGTAACTTCAGCAGCACCTTTCCTGTCGTCTGTTTTTCTCCTTCTCCCTTTTCTATCAAGGCATGGCTTAAGAAATTCCAGGAAGAAAGCATGGATGTGAGGGGACACATGTTTGCTACGTCAGTGATATCTGTAAAATTTATAATCTTGAAAAATCAATGCAATTCAACCCAGAAGTATTATCAGATTACAAGCTAAATGATTTTACTGAGGAGATTACTACTGCTGTCTCTTCCAGGCAGTGATTGAAAACTGTGAGCAAAGTTTAATTTTAAGGCTTGGGTTCTTAGAGTGTACAAAGCTCTTGAAGTCAAGAGTTTTTGTTGCCTGCAGTTGAATCATCTTTCATGCAGCTTTAGATGAGTTAAATCAATAGCCAAAATCCTATATTGCAGTGTAATTTAGTTAGAATTGTAAATAATTTGGTTGAAATTGTAATTCATTATTAGCTCATTAGTGTATGTGCTTGTATGAAAAATGTATTTACCTAAAGTTTTTTTAAGTAAATCAAACTCTGTTGAGCAAGAGCTCTGGGAATTCCATTAGCTAACAAGAGAATTTTGTTCTGTATCTTCTCTGTCAGCAACTTGCAGCATTTCTCAAAAATATGTGCAAATCTTCTGTTCTATTAACATCTGTCGCATAATGTGTCACATGTTCTGCTGTGTTATAAATAATTTATTATATCTGTATATTTTTATTTCACTGTAATGATTATATGCAGGGGATTACACTGTGAAGGTGATATGTGGTCCAGTAGTGGAGGGCATTTGGGTTTCTAGGATTTGTAATAGTGTTGTAAGGCATAAATCCCAATCCAAGTGAAGTCCAGAATGATCTTTTAATTTACTTTTGAACTGGTATTTTAATAGCCTCCTGTTGGCTTTGAATTCTTTTATAAGAGATCATATGTTACTGATAGCTCTTTGTTCTGCATAATTCCACTGGCAATCTCTAACTGTTTCCAGTTGACTACAAGAAAGAATTGTTTAATGTGTAAGCTGCTGTGGTTCTCCCATGTTATTTCTTGGAATGACCATTTTTTTTCTTTGGGGTGTGCTGTGTTTAACATAATTCCTTTTTAGCTTGAAACCGAGATTTAAAACTATTGCAGTTCCTACAACTGAAATTTCATTCATCTTTTTCCCTTGCCTCATAAAACTATTTAAGAAACCACAAAGACTTGGCCAAGAACTTTAAAATGATGAAATTCATTGTAAGATTAGTGAATTTATCCAAATCTACATGTTGATTTTTAATACTCCTGAATTAGATCCATCTTCTTGTATTTACAAAGAGAAATCTCCTTCCTCACCAAAGCCTTGGCTGTAAATCACTTTCCATCTGTTTGGTCAACACCTGATTGCACATGCCATCACCAGGAAGGCTTCAGAACTGTTCTTCATTATTTAATGACTGAAATACTTTTTTTACCTGCTCCCAAGGGCCAGAAGATTTATAATCCTTTGGGGACCTCTGGAGCTACAATATTTCCTTTCACAGTTGCTCCTACTCAGATTGTGAATGGTACTTGCTGGGTAACTAATATTATTTCTTCCTCCTACACTTTCCTTTTCTTGAAGGCATCAGATTTGTTTGTTTGCTGTTGTGTGTCCCTGCAAGGCACTCCAGTGCCGTGACTGACCGGATTTCACGTGCTTCCAGTTTAAGGGAAATGTTGGCAGGGATTGGGTTTAGAGATAGTGCTCTCTCTTCATTCTAAAATCTTTGTTTCCTGTGCCGCCTTCTCTTGCAAAGGATGTGTAGGAAATAGCTGTCCAAAGTATTCTTGAAAAATGTCATGAGTAAAACTAAAATCGCTAGCAAATTGTCCTTATATATGAGATCTTGTAGTATCTTGTATGTGATACTGGAAATTTCATGAGTATTTCTTCACTGCAGTTGAAAATTAGGAATCTGATGAGCACAATAATGATTGTATTTTTTTATTGTCTCTTTAATGAAATACCTGCAGAGCTTTCCATTAGGTAATCTTCAGCACTTGAGTCAAATGAGAGCGCTTTTCACTCACAACAGTATCTGCAAATAATATACTAAAAATATTTATAGCAGCCTCTGGACACAGTCATCAAATATTTTTAATTACTCTCAGGCAATCCTCTGAGGATTCCTGTTCCTTAACATCACATACTCTTTGCATTTTTCTAAAGTCTTTCAAAATGAGAACGAAAAAATATGAAAAAAAGTAATTTAAAGTATTATGGTCAACTTGGGTATTACCTCTGGGAGTGAAGCATCACCTCTTGGAAAACTTCATGAGATCAATAAAATTATGCAGAGTTGAACATCTTAGGTGAAGCATTTTAGGAAAATAAGTGCCAAAGAAGTCTTTGTGTTGGCCGAACAACTGATGAGATGTCCTTTAAAATTTCTCTAATCATCATCTCAATGGTTGTACACCAGAATTGTTATCCATTGTTTTGAATGCACAGGAGTGGATTTAAGAATGTGTAGTACTTCATTTCAGGATATGGGAAAATGTGTGTCTGTAAAAAGGAAAAAAAAATCAACATTGTATTTTGTATATCATAAACATATCATGTTTTCTTGAAGGAATGAGCTTTCACAAAAAGGCATTGTGAATTCAATCAGTTTTCCCTTCTGCATCATCAAGAAACATTATAGTTAGAATCCTGATTCTTGTATATTGGTCTGGTGCTGTTTTACTCTTCTTTTTAGTTCACTTTTCAAACTTGAGTGGTAGTGCACATAAATTGCATTTATTTTTAGTATTTTATCACTCTCAAAATCAGTTCTCCTTCCTTCCACATTGTAACACTGATCCAACCTAAAATTAGTTCTTGCGGGTTTTTTATTTGATTTGGATTTGAAAAACTGGAGTCCTAAATATTGTTTTGGGTAACTGGATGACATAAAAAGCATAACTTAGTAAGCACTTCTCTTCCTTATTTTGTTACAGTAATACATAGGATTTAATTTTTTTTTCTCTGTATATTTTTTTCCACTGCTTATAAATTTAAGCATTAGTATGTGGTACAGACTCCATTCCTCAAAACTTTTATGGATTTAATTACATTTGGGCTTAATTTGGTATAAAAACCCCTGTTTTCTACACTTGTGGAAACAGAGGATAATCAATTTTTCGCAGTTTCTACTCCTTTTTGAAATTACTGTGGTGCACAAGGAGACTTCCTAAATCCCACTGAACCTTTAACCTGATGCTTTTGACTGTCTTCATTACAGCAGAGGATAGGGGCAGAGACGTGGCAGCATGTAACCAAAGTGTGAGACACACATGGCTGAGAGCAGCTTTTCCAGTTCCAGCAGAACTGTCTGAATGTGAAAACTGGTCCCTAAACTTTTCAGATCATGATTTGCTTTATTTAGGAATGGCAGGGAAAGGGCAGCTGCAACTCGGGTGAGGCTTTTGGATTGGGAAGTGCAAATGCCAGTACTCCCCTTGAAAAGCTGAATTCAGTTTTGTTTGTTTGATTTGGTTTTTTATTTAAGTTCTTTTCCAACTGATTATGCGAATCTGAAAAGCTTTATATTGTTCTATTGGTGTTACTCAGATCCTGATCTGTCTATGAAAATTCACAGATTCTTGAAATTGTTTTGGATATTGGATTTCAGGCAGTAGGCTGCTGCTGCTAATTCTGTTGCTTGTTTTAGGTAGTGTTTGTATTTTAACTCTTATACATGGTATTAAATAAGAAGTAGTTACGCCTTATTTTGAGGCACTAAAAAGCTCAGCATGTGACTGCAAGATCTGATCCATGCCAATGGCACCAGGACTGGTGCATCCTTTCCTTGGGCAGGTCCCACTGGAAATAGAACAACCTTCCCCTGCCCTCTGTCTTCTTTTCCCATCACTCTGGAAGATGGCAGCACACAACAGACTCTTTCAAAACACAGAAGCTGTTCTGATACCACATCATAGAATTTAATAGGGATTTTTTTTTCTTCTTTTCCTCCTTTTTTGAGAAGCAGGCATGAAGTAGTTCACAGGCCAACTGAAATACTGGGAAAATACTCAGCATCCTATCCATTATGCATGGCAAGTGTCCTTTATGTTGTGGGACACATCCGCAGTTTCAGACCTTTCAGCAGCTCCTCCTGTGGTCCCAGTCCTGCCCATCTGTTACACAGGCAGCCAAGGTTGCCCCATCTCTCTATCATTTGATATGGGCTGAGAATGACAGGCAGGGGAGCGAGGGCGGCCACGGGCGGGCCATGGGACTCTGAGTACAGCTGGTGAAAGCTGTCAGGATCTTGCCAGTTCATCCCTTAAATGAAGATCTTCCATTATGATTATTCTTTGTAGCTAGAGACTTTTCCAAATCCACTATGTGCTTTTCCAGAAGCCCTGAACAGAAGTTGCTGTTTGTAGGGATGAAAACCATGGCTTTTCCCTTTTGTGATTTTCCCTTTTGTGCCTTTGGCACTCAAAGGCATCTTAGTCCTATCTCATTCCCACACACCCTGGCATTGTTCAAAGCCACCTTTGTGTATCTCTTTACATCATGTTACCACAGTTGGCTTTTTCGTTGTTTATTTCATACCATCTCTTATGTTCTGGAAAGCTTCCCCAGAGCTATTGGACTGCCACACTCTTTCTGTTTTTCCCTCATCTCCCCTGATCTCCCCAGCCTCCCTTTTTTCAAAGTACAATTTGAAATGACCTGTAACATTCCCCCATATCCTGCTCCCATTTTGGCTTACCCTGTTTTGCCTGTTAGGGCAAAACCCTCCTGCTCCTTTTTAATAACAGCCACAATGCTGTCAATTACAAACCTTTCCATGTTGCCAAGAGTCACGGGATTAGTTTATAAACCACTCTGTCAAAAACAAAAATTAAAAAAAGGAGTTTGTGGTGTTGTAGCATTAGAAATTTATATTATTCTTTGTCATAATCCAAGGCAGTTAGTAGCTGGGTCCCAGTGTGCAGTTTCCTTTTAAGCTTATGATATAGGCACACTACTTTTGAGTTGAAGAAAACGCCAAGGAAAGGCTCCCAAAATACCCAGCCTACATGGTGTGCTGGTAGTTTTAGTGGAGCACTCCATAACAGCCTGGCAGGGTGAACCCAGACCTCACATACCCATAGAAAGAGGTATCTTGTCCCAAAACACTTATTCATCAAACTATGTTTATCCTGCCTCCCCTACTCATCCTGCAGGCTAAGCTACTACACAAGTAATCCTATTTTTAATAGCAACATTCATAAATAAATTAGCCTCAGAGGAGGCCGGGAAGAGGTTATATTTGCAGTTATAGATGAAACAGCTTCACAAGGCCAGGATGATATTATTTACTGCTTGGTTTTGTACTTCTGCTTCCTGCTTTGAAATGCACAAAAGTCACAACGGCTTCAGCATTGAAAGTGGCTTGTTTTGCAGCTGGAAATCCTGATTTAAAATAGTGTCAGTACACAATACTGTGTTTTGCTGGAAAGTGGGCACTTGGTTGAGCCTTTTTGTTCCCTGGGTGCCCCAAGGAGGTAATGCATGTGCCGATGATAAACCCAACAGGTGCCAGGGTTGGTGGGTACTGGAGCCAGTTGGCTTTGTGCCGGCAGTGCACAGTGGCTATATTGTGTCTCTAGGTTTTTGTGTGCTTCCATGTCCTTGTGAGGGATGGTATAACCCAGTTGAAATACATACTTAAACTCCTGAGGGATTAAGTGTGTTTCCTTTGCTTTACAGTTCAGAATTTTACAGTTTCTTTGTTTGGGGGGTTCTCAGATTGCTTAATGATTTTTTTTCCTCCCCATTTTGCCCACATGTGTATAATAGCAGTATTTGAACCTTACTAGGTTTGCCAATTTTATTACTCAACATATGGTATAACCTTTTATTTTTGTCTAGTATATTATTCTTCTACTGAGAAATCCCTTGGTACAGGCTTTTTTCTTGCTTTTCTTGAGTGGTTCAGTTTGTAACTTGTCTGTACTCCAAAATTCAGCTTTTTGCTAGTTATTTAAGGAGACAAAATGTCAGATGTTTTGCTTCTGTCTGAAAAGTATTGTTTAAGCTGTCACTTACTGGAAGCACCACGGTCAATTATTGTTAAAAGAGCCCCTTTTCCTGCCTCCCTGGAAAGCTGTTGCTTTCTGACATAGGAGAAGCACCAGGAAAAAGTCTGAGATGATGTGGGTGCTGTGGTGCTGCGTCAGCCCAGGAGCACAGGTTACATCCCAAGCCCACGAGTGGCTCCTCTGTGGGTCTGCCATTGACTGTGCTGGAGAGCTCAGTCTTCCTAGCGAGGAGGATGAGCCCACAGGGGTCTGCTCAGCCAAGACCAAGGTGGTGTTTGAGGTGGTCCCTCAACCCCAGCCTGAATTCTTGCAGAGGTTTGGAAAATCAGTGTTTATTTCCACTTCTAAAGCATTCTCAGACCCAGACTCTTACTTGCTCTTCTCTTGGCCGTAAGGGGAGGTTTGAAATGCGACTCACATGGGCAAGTTGGTTTCCCATGATACAAAGCTGCATTATATCTGTACTTATGAGCACATAATAGTCCATCCAAATCCCTGCATCTGTGGCTCATCCTTACATATTTATTCTGTATTTATAGTGACCAGCATTTGCAGAGAATGTGAGCAGGGATTGTTTTCCTGGTAGGCTTGGGAGCAGATTCTTTTGCAGTTTACATCTCTATAACTCAATTAAATGGCATTAGGATAGACTTACATCAGCTGAGTTCTCTGCCCAGAGTCATAGTATAATTCTTAATAATGATGGTTTTACAAGTGATTTTTCTTTATAAAATTTTATTAGTGTTTTCTTTCGAGCAGTTTCTTAAGTTTTTCTTTCTTTGTAGCAAAGTCCATGTGTAAAAGACTTCAGACTAAGCATATTTTGTTTGAGAGTCAGAGACTCAGAATAATTTGTAGGCTACTGAAACTATCCCCCACGTCCTATTTCCATAACTCTTGTATAAGATTCCCAATTCAGTTGTAAAAGCGCATATCACTTGAATTTTATTTGTTTCCCATGCAGTGGGAATAACACATGGCTTTGTCTTGGCAAGTTTTTGATGTTTGTATCTGAGTTTGAAAATTATAAATTGCTGTCTGGTGCTAATTGCTGATTACCAATAATAATAGTGATATCAACTGCTCAGGTAAACTTGCATATATAGTAAGAAACAAAAATTATTTCCTTAAATCATTCCTGATATTCACAATGGAAGGGTTATCTTGTTACATGCCTTGAGAAAAGGAATAAAATTCTGCAGCTACCAAATATGTCAGTCATGTATCAGACAGGAAGACCCAGTTAGAAAAATCTTTTTCAATTTCTTTAAAGAACAGGCAGAAGTTGTGTTTTGCCGTTAAATGATATCTTTTTCAAAACACTAATAATATCTGTCCGTCTGCTGTGTGGAATTCAACTATTGACTTCTCAACAAGTCCATTTATTTGGAAGCTGATGCCCAAGCCACTGAACTATCATTCCAGCGTAATTAATTCCTAACCTTTCACTGTGATTAGGTTTGTTGAGCTTTTGGTTGCCGTACTGGGGTTATCCCATTGGTGATATCTAGTGGGATGTCTGCCGACTTTTTCTGCAGTTATTCCCACAGCAGACATTTGGGGTTAGATTTTTTGCCAGACTTTTCTTTCCTACAGGCATTTAAATTAGTAACTGTGAATGAGGGTGAATACTGAAGACGAGATGAACCATAGAAACAAGTGATGGGGAGCTGGATGGGTCTTTTTATAAGCCATATTCCAGGGCAATTTGTTGTTGAGGCAGACAACTGGAGTCTAGAGTGTATTTTAAAATCAAATAGGCCTTTCTCAAAGGCACCAAGCTGGGGCAGTGTAACAGTGTGACAGTGAAATGCGGGATTTGTAGGAGTGCTAAGTAAGATGGACCAGGATCAGCCATTTCCTTCACTAAAACCTTGCATTGAAATTTGTCCTTAAGCTTCTTTTACAACATTCCTGCCATCCTAAGAAGTTTTATTTTGCCATTAGAAAGACACCCAGTATGTGTTGCAGTTGTACCAGGCACTGTGCTGCTGGAGCTGAGCAGAGCTGCTGGCACCTCATGCTGCTCCCACCAGGAATTCCTCGTAGTCTCCAGTGTGTCTGGGCTGAGGATGGGATTGAACCCACTGTTACAGCTGAAGCAGCATTGCATGAATAGCACACAGGATGCATTTTTGATCCAATAATAAGATAAAAAAATCTTTTAATATCTGTCCTGTTTTTAATGTGTCATTTGGAAGTCCTCCTGCCCAGCTCTGTGGGTGGGGAGGGTTTTTCCAGCTCAGATTCTTGGGAAGGCTCATCTTCAGTTGTCTAGTGCAAGTGCCAGCAAAACCTTGGGTAATCCCACAGCTCCTTGCTGGCTCTTGCCACTCAGCTTGTGTTTTAAATGACTTAAAACATAAAAATCTCCAAGTATTAGCTCTTAAAACTTTTATCAGTTCAGAAGTGTTTCTGTTTAATATAATTATACATCTCATACTGTTATAATTTTGATTAGCAGTCTTAGAGGCTGCATTTGGTGGAGACCTGTTTTGGGTTTCAGTTGTCTGAATTCTGGGGGGTTTGTGTGCGTGCCTGAACTACAACCTGTATGAGTGATGGTAGTGTTGCACTCTCCTAGGAGACATTAAATTCCCATCTGGATATTGGTTGGTAGGATATAATTTGTCTATGGTAAACTGTTCAAGGCCTGGTTGGATGGAGCTCTGGGCAACCTGGTCTAGTGGAAGGTGTCCCTGCCCATGGCAGGGGTTGACATGAGATGATTTTTAAGCTTCTTTCTAACCCAAACCATTCTGGGATTCTGTGATTACTAATAATGCTTAGATCTCCTGTGCCCGATGGCAAGTCCTCTCCTCAATATACCTTTGGGTGAGGGCTTTTTCTAGTGCTGAGGGTTTTTCTCATTTTTTTATATATTTCCTTGTGATGACTGACTGGCTGTGAACTTGTATAATTTGTAAAAACTTCTGAAGAATATCCTAGAAGATCATACTCACTTCCATTTCATTTTCATGATGGAACAGCATGGGAGCCTGGAGTAATCCTGACCAGAGCTGTCCCTGTCTCTTCTGGTTTTTCAGCAGACATTGCAAAGTGCCCAGTGGATTTATTGTCTCCCCAAATCCAGCTTGCCTTCTGATTTTCAGTAAATCTCACAGCCACTCCAGTCCCTCAAAGGTGGCTCAGTAGTGGACATTTATGGGAACATTCTCAAAAATAACAGAAAACTTGCAAGGTCCTGGAAATGCCTTTTGGTTTTGCCATAATTCAGTGAGCCATTAGCAGCTCACTTTTTATTTAATAATAGCACCCCGTTTACATATACTTGTGTGGCTGTACATTAAAATTCATGTCTTTCCAAACAACGACAAGCCAGGAAAATAATTAAGAGCTAGATCCTTTCATGAAACGTTTGAGCTTGGAAGGCATGAGGATTTTTTCCAGCCACAGGCAGAATCTTTTTAAGGCACTGGGGTAATTTAGATTAAGAGGTGATGCTTGGCCTCAATGAGTTCTGGATTTAAATAGGTAAGTGTGGGAATGAAAAATAGGAACGTGAAATGACTTCTTCAGGATCACTCTGTGGGCTATTAACACCTGACCTAGGTTAAAAGCCAGGTTTTTGCGTTTTAGTTCAGAGTTTTATCTACTCTCTGATCAGGCCTGAAGGTTTCTCAGGCAGCAGGAACTGAAAAGGAAGAAAATCTCCTTTTCTTACAGCATGACTGTGCACTAGTCTGAAAAAGGCAAATGCAGTCTTGACTCAAGCAAGGCATTTCCATAGAGGCTGAGAACTATTCATGATATTAGCAGATAATCATCTGTAAAAATTGCACTATTCTGGTCTCCCATATACAAGAAAAATTAATTCAAATGGGAACAGGTGAAAAGAACTTGCTGGGATGTGGGAGGGAACAAGGAAGACAGGCTTAAAAGAGGTGACTGAAAGAGCTTGGCTTGTGTGGCTTGTCAGGACAAAAGCTGGTGTGGATCTGATTGCTCCATAAATATATCCAGGGGTAAGTACCAGGAGGAAAAGGACCTTTCTCTGGCTGGAGAGCAGTGTTGGCAAAAGAATTAGTGGGCAGAAATTAGCTGTGTATAAATTTAAGGTGGAAATGGGATGAAGGTTTCCAATTATCATAAATTTCTTAGCAATTTATGAACCAGTGATCCCTTGCATATGACATAGTTCCCTGTGCTCCAGGGGCAGTGCAGCCCCGTCTCCTTATTTAGGACTTTGTTCACCCTCTCTTTGTTCAGCCTCCACAGCAAGGTTGAGTAACCTGCTCAAGTTTTACACCCTGCTCCCATAAAAAGCCTAGCTTGTTGTCTTGTCTTTTGATGAAATTACCAAAAAAGTATGAAGTTTGTTTAATAGGTCCATTGTTTGCCTGTTTATTCCCTAATGAGGACTCATTCCTTTTGGAAATCTAGTTTTTGGGGATTTTTTTCCCTATGAGTGGCCCTGGACTGAATTTAAAATGTGATATATTTGCATCATGCAGAGCAATAGCTATTCCAAACACCTAAAACCTGTCATGTTTCTTCAGTCCAAAGAGCTGATGCACCTGCCTGGACCAAGAGAATTAACTAGATAAAAACTGGGAGCTTGGGGGAGCTTCCTTTGAGCCCCTTTCTTGTGCTCGAGGTTTTTGGGTTTGCACAGCTTCCAGATCATCACAACTGCTGTGTCTGAGGAAGCCTGCTCCCTGGCAGAGTCAGAGCTACCATCTAGTCAGTTCTCAGGGTGTCCCTGATGCTTCCTCTGCAGGCGCCGCGGCTGCTGCTTGCAGAGACCTGAGTGATTTTAAATCGCCTGATTTTAAATTGCAGTTGAAGCCTTATTAGTCTGTGATCACTAATCAGAATAGAAGTTGGTTTTCGTTGGCTTTTATTACTCATTCCACTTTGTCCATATTAGTTACAGGCATAATGTGATTGCTGCTTTGCCTTGCCGATACATGGCATCCCCAAGGGATCCCCTTCACTAAAATCTAGATTTCTCTTTACAGCTTGACACTTTGCTGTTACAGCCATAGAATGCTTTTCAATATTTCATAGTTCTCAATGCAAAGAAACTTTTATGTTGTTTTCGTAGGTGAGGGTGACATAAATCTTCAAGTGCCTCCTGTTACTTGATATTTAATTATGAAAGCATCCACTGAAAAAACAGTATGAGCCTGGTGTAATCAGCACTGAGGCAGACCTGCTAATCTTTTCATTTGGTCTAGACATCAAGGATGTCTGTCTCAAGAGTGGTCAAAGCTGAATGCCTGAGAAGGAGTATCAGAACATAAATGAGGTTTTGTGTTTTTGATGAGTATTTTAGTTTTTTGCTTTGTACTGGTCTGGCTGTAGCCTGATAATCTAAGACCTTCTGGAGTAAAAGTTTCAGGACTCTTTATGAAGGGAAAAACTCCTCCATAAAACCTCTTAGGCTTGCATATTCCTCAGGCTGATAAATGCCTGTTTGATTAGTTCGTGGAAGAGGCATTTGGATGAACCTGACCATAGAGGCAGCTTGGCTCTGTGTTAGTGCCTTGATGTCTGGGAGAGCAGCAGCCCCTGGGTGTCAGGACAAGAGTGCTGCTCCTGCTTCTCATGGCTCTTTGAACTCACATAATTCTGATTAACCAGCATTTTTGTGTTACTTAGAAAATATTTTGGTAATTAGTTGCATTCCTGAACAGATCCACAATTCCTGGCAGTCGTTTGGAAGTGACAAATGGGTTTCCTTGCTCTTTTCTCCTCTTTCTGTTGTTAAATAGCAACAATCCTTCCTGTTACCTATTTTAAACCAATTTTAAATATTCTAAATAAACACCAAAATAATTGCCAACACTCTGTTTTCCAAAACCTATCCCATACTTACTTCTCATGTATCACAGTCCAGTTTTAATCTGTAACATGGTTTATGTCAGACCTCTTCATCTTTAATTGAGGAATGGGTGGGAAGGCAGCAGCCGGAACCCCCTTCACCTGTAAGATGCATTGGGAAAGTCATTCAGGGTCAAAACAAAGAAATTCTTTCTGAACAGTGGGCCAAAACTGAATGCCTGAGAAGGAGTATCAGAACATAAATGAGATTTTGTGTTTTTGATGAATATTTTAGGTTTTTGCATGGAAAAAAATTAGATTTTATCTAGCCTGGAAGAATTCCAGTGTTGTCTCCAGAAAACTGGCTGTCTGAGTAAAACCAGTCTCATCTGGCACAGCGCTGGGAAGCACTGGTGCAGCTCCTCCTCGGGGGAGTGGTGATGATGTGAGTGCTGGGATGGGTGAAGCACAATGTGCCTGAACTCGCCTTTGTTGGAGCAGGAGCAGGAGCAGCTCCCTCTGTGCCCATGCCGGTTGTGCTGACCTGCCCCAGCCAGTTTGTATTGAGATAAAACCCAAATCCCCTGAAATCTGATGTTACCCTAGAAATAGATAACTGTGATGTTAAGGAAATACAAGCTCAGAATGCACAGTGGAATTACTTTTTGTCCTCTGGATAAGAAGGCAAAGCCTGGCTGTGGCATTTCTGCAAATCCGTCACCATGGGCTGTGCCCAGTGTGGAAATCCAGGCAAGGAAAGAGTTGGAGCCCCACAGGGGTGAGATGGAGCTACATTGCCAACTTTGCTGGTTGATACTTGGCTTTATTTTGTGCTGCTTTTCTGTAGTACCATGGCTTGGTGATGGTGGAAATACGAGTGTTCTGTGTTCAGAGAGTTCTGTGTTTGTTGTTCTGTGTCCAGAGCGTTTCAAGGAAGGTGCAGATACACCTCTCCTGCACTCCTGGTCCCACTTGCCTTTTTTCCACTCCCAAAAGAGTATCTTCTGTAAAATGCAGATCATAATCTACTTATTTGTGAAAAGGAAAGACAAGAGGATGCAGCAAAATTAAATAATATTTTTTCTGTCTTTGCCTTATTTTAAACAGTCCAGCAGGAGAAACAGCCCTTCTGAAATATATTTATATAGAGATGGTGAGGCCCTGGCACATGTTTTCCAGAGAGGCTGTTGAGTCCTCAGCCCTGGAAGTGTCCAAGGCCAGGTTGGTTGAGGCTTGGAGCAACCTTGTCTAGAGGTAGGTGTCCCTGCCCATGGTATGGTGTTGGAGCAAGATGGGCTTTAAGGTTCTTTCCAAACCATGCTATGATTCTACAGATCTGTGTCTGTAAATGTGGTTTCTTTTGCAGTCTTTAACTTTCTGGAGCAACATTATATTGCCTTTCTTTAATCAAAGGCTGTGTTTGCTAAGAACTGAGTGGTGCTGGGTAATGGGATGGTTGACTAAGGTGAGGTTTGACTGAAATACTCTGGAATGAGAAGAGAAACATCTTAAGGAAAGGCTTGGGGCTTGACTAGGTCTTTCTGTGGCATCTCAGTATTTGCAGTCACCATGCCTACCTCTTCCTCTCATCAGATCTCAGTGCCAGATTATCTCCCTGCCAGCTTTTTAGAAGCTCGACTTAGTTGTCAGCAGCTTGTCTGCTAATAGGCACAACTGTTCTCCATCAAGGCTGTCTGAGCAAAGCATCTGGAAATGTGGAAATTCAAAAGAAATATTGCTGGTGAAACCCAACAGAGAAAACCTGTGCAGGTTTGGAGAGGAGGCTGCCAGTCTATAAATATTTATATACTAAATACGTATGCTGATGTGTAAATGAAGTGCTTGTAAAGCCTGTGAGCAATCTTCCAAACCTGCCTTCGTTTAGTTTAGAAAATACATTTTAAACCTTTATTTGTATGAGTATGTGTTTAGAGAGACACTGCCAAGGAGTGTGACAGGGTGGGTGCCCAGTGTTCCGCTGGGACAAGGCATGTGTTCCTTTTTCCTCATGGCACTTCTTTTACTTTTCTAGTTGCTGGTCCTGGGATCACAATTGGAGCTATTTGTGTAATTTCTGGTTGTTTTTCAAAACATTTTACATTGTGAAACTGAGAGGTTACCTCAACTTTTTAGACAAGTGCCTAAAGCTAAAGCTAATAAAAAAATTGTATTTACTAAATCACACAATTCTGTCAGTTATTTTCATGATTTGATCAGTGTTTAAATGACTTGTAAAATGCACTTAGATTTCTTTCTAATTGTAATACTTCAATTAAATAAGTAGGTGGGCTGAGCGTTACCTCTGCAACAATTTTGACAATATAAATATCTGTGCCCAGATATTTATAATTTTCAATGATTATTTTAATTTTTTTTCCCAATATAACATACAGATATAGTAACCATATCCTTTGATCATTTTATTTCATACTTCCTCTATAAATCACAGTTCATAAGGAGCAATACTGAATGTTGCAATTCATTTCACCACTTCATATTTAATTATTATCATGTAAGACCATCTTGGGACTTGTCTACACAAGAGCTACAACATAATTAAATGAGGGGATACATTTAAGGACTTGCCTACATAGGGAAGTTAATTTGAGTTTTAATACAATATGAACTTTTGAGCATATTGTGTTTTTCTTGGGATGTATTTTATGGTATTTTTGTTTTGGACTAAGAACTTCTTGTTACAAGCTTTTTTTGGAATTGCAAAGTTAGTATTTCTAAGGTGTCTTCACACACTTTCTTCACTGAAGAATTTGAAATCTGGTCAAAAGTAGATGTTTCACCATATATTTTTGATTGTAGAAATATGGCAATATTTATTTGAATTTCAGTTTGTATTTTTTTTTTTAAATTTCAAGAGTTTCCATTAGAGCAAGTGGTTTGATTTTTGCAATTCTTTTTTCAGAGGGCCTGATAGCTTTTTATGTTTTGATTTTTGTATGATTTTCCTTTTCAATAGGGGCATATATGTGTTGGATGGCACCACATATGGATCTGGACAAACTAAATTCTTTATTTATCCTCTTCTTGCCAGCAATGGTCAGTGGAACCTTCATGCTGGACTTCCAGTCCGTTGTTTTCTTCTTCTTACACAGAATCAGAGGATGGTTTGGGTTGGACTGGACCATAAAGCTCATCCAGTTCCACCCCCTGCCATGGCAGGGATGACCTCCACTATCCCAAGTTGCTCCAAGCACTGTCCAACCTGGCCTTGGACACTTACAGGGATGGGGCAGCTGCAGGTTCTCTGGGCACCCTGTGCAAGGGCCTTCCCACCCTCACAGGGAAGAATTTTTTCCTAATATCCCAGGGAAGCCTGCCCTCTGGCAGTGGGAAAGCATTTCTCCTTGTCCTGTCACTCCGTGTGCTTGGAAGAAGTCTCTGTCTTTCTTTATGTATGTATTCTTACTTGCCTAAATAAAGGTTTGCATCCAGGATGAGATACTATAATGCACTTCCATTACCACGAAAAGACTTTTCATGATTCTGAGTTTAGTTTCATGAAACGTGAACACAATGTCCAAAACTCCCATGGTGCAGTCTGGCTTTAAGGCCTTGCACTAAGTGCCTCAGTCAAGTGTCTTGCTGAATTTAGATGATTCTTTTTTCCTTTTTTTCTTGTGATTGAACAAAGCACTAGTCTGAACCATCCAGCTTTAGCAAGACCCATGTAGTCAAAGCTTCCACATTCCTATGGTGGCACCAAAAGGAAGGAGTTCGGAATAGTCTCCCCACAAGCTCTTGGGTGGATGGGTACTGGCACCCAGGGGAAATCAGACCACTGGGGTGCAAGGTTGGTTATTTTTTTTCCCCAGTAGATACTCAGAAAACTTCATATTGGACTAACACTTAGCAAACAAAGGTGACATTTGAGGCACCTGGAAGACAAACCTGACAAGGGTGAGATTTCCATGTCAATATTAAAAACTGCTGGGAGTTCACTGCTCTGGTAATATCCATGGCGTGAGCTGCAGGAGCTTGAGCCCTTTGGCTGGACAGAGTTCTTGCTTTAATAACCCTTTTCTTGTGTGCAGTTTTGGACACTTGCTTTGATGTGGAAAAGTGCTGCTGTAAACAGCAGTCCTGAGCAAGAAGCTGCAGTGGGGCAGTGTTCAGAAGGGAACAAAAGCTACCCCAGGTTTCATGGGGAAAGCACCAATTTCTTCCAACATCGATGCTCATGCAGTGCTTACAACAAGTCTTGCTTATATGTCATTATGTTTCTCATTATGCTTATATTTTAAGGATGTCCTTCTAAGATAGAGAGAATTATCCTGTTTCATCTATATCTTTGACTACCTTTTGGCAAAAATCTTCCTGTTACTAGAAGTCAGATAAAAATTATTGTCATTTAAGCTTCTAGGGCTTTTGAAAGGATCACTGGCACAAAATAAATAAATTTGCACGAGTGAATAGGTCATTGTACCTTAAAGAGAGGGGAGGTAATTTGATTTGGTGTCTTAATTGGTTTCCAAGCTAAAATTAATAGTGTGTGGAATCCCTCTTAGTAACATGACTCAGAACTATTTATTTTTCAACTCCTCTTTTGAGATTGATGGTTGTGTTATCTTAGCATTTGGGAGATGCAAGCAGCACTGGAATGACAAACATTTCTCGACAGCTTTGGAAAGATGGATGGTGTGATGACCCTGCAACAGGTTTGGGTGTTTGTGCTTTCCAATGGGTCATCGTGAGACTCTTGCTTCACTTTCATTTTTAATGAAGGAGAAGGAAAGATGAGACCTAATTATGGGTCTGAGATGTACTTTGCAGTGTGACTTCTCAGTGTACAGGTTTGTCATCCAGCCCTCAACAGAAGAGCATAGTGATGGTCACCCCCAGTTCATGGTCCCAGTTGGTGCATTTTGCTTTTAGAAAAGAAGATGGTTACTGGATTTTACTGCAAAGCTGATGCTAAGTGATTACTACACCTTGGATATTTGTTACTGTATTGCTACTTTATTTGGCAGTTCTACACATTCTGCATAAAATCATGTTTTAATGAAGAAAAATCCCTTACCAAAACTAACCTGCTATGGGTAAAATCCTTAGGCTTGACCAGAGTCTTTATATATAGATACTTGTGAGCATCTCTTCCATGTCTTTTGATCTGCAGAGTTGTGGTAGCCTTAGGAGGAGAGAATGCCTTGAAAATACCTGACATGTGGCCTGCCACATCAAATATCTGTGAAATTAATAAGAGAAAAAATACATTATTAATATAATGATAGCTTTCTGGTAAGTTCTATACAGATGGAAGAGAGTGATGTCTTTTAATTTGCTTTATTGCCAAGATTTAAGGCTAAATGAAACAGTTATCCTTCAAATGAAGTTGCAACATGGCACTCATCCATGTGCCTGTGATATTCTCCCCTAACAATTAAAACTCTTTGATATATTAGAAACTGGGCTCCTTTTGGCTCTGGGAGAACACAGTGGAGGGAAGCAATGAGGCTGTTCTGCAAGTGCATTGTAAATCCTGAAATGGCCCTCAGAGTTCCCTTACTCTCTTTGTGGACATTGGAACAACAGGAGAAAGTTGGGTTTAAATTTTGTTGTAAACTCTCTCCTATAGACTTGATTGATTCCCTAAGTGTGTTGTATAGAAAAATGTGACTTGAAGCTGTCCTTGATATCGTCTTCTAATATTTAAAAGTAGTAATTCTTGAGGAATGATTTTATTAGAAGGTTTGAGCTGTAGGTAAGTGGAGCAGGTCAGCTCTGTGGCATTTGGACAATGTTAGCATGCTGCATTGCTCAGGCACATCAGAAAATGCCTATGCCACTTCACACCCTAGTTTGCATTTAAACTTTTTTACTGATTCTGTTACAGCATTCCTGCATGTCATCCATTGTGGGTTTTAGGGCTTTGAGGTTTTTAATATTTTGGCCAGAAGGAGCTGTAGATTTTCATTTTGACAAATATGGCCAGACCAAAGCAAATTCTCTTCCACGGATGCCAGGAACTTAAGTATAAAAATTAATTTATTTCTGAAACTAAAAGATATTTTGAACAAGCGGTTTATGTGTTTGCACCTACTGAAATAACCTCTGCCTCCACAAAAGCAGGCAAGCCTGCTGCTGTATGTACGATGCTACTTTTGTCTGTCTTGTAAGAAGAAAAGCCTCACTAATAGGATGTGTCAACCATGAGCAGTTAAAGCCAACACATCTCCGTGTGATATAAGAGAATAGTTTGTGGATTAATATTCAGGTTCCTGGGAGGAAGCACATTGCAATGGATTAAGTATTCTTATCGTTTGAGTGACAATTTATAAAAAGCCGATTAAAATTACCTGGATCTGGGACACATGGGTTGGAGCCAGGAGATGTGTGGAAGTGATTTAAATCTCACCTTCCTACTTCTCTGCTCTAATCTCCTGGGCAAGAGCAGAGCACAGTGAGGCTGCTTGATTTTATAGCTCTCTAGTAGTCACAGGAGACTGAAAGCAGCTGATACCGATGGTCTAGAGGGCTCTTGAGTGACCTGCTCCTTCTACAACTGCCCTGGCTAAATCCAGGAGCTCAGGATCCTGCTGTAGTTACTAGGAAGAAATAAAGTCTTTGCAACTCCTGCCTCTGTTCTTGCTCCTCTGGAGGAGGAGTCTCCTGGTTGACTCAGGATCTCCTGCTTGACTTAAGCATTGCATTGAGCAGCAGAAATACTTCCCCAAGAGTTCCTGAGTAAGAACTTTATTCCACCACAGGAATTTGTGTAAGCCATCTTCAGTATCAGATTTTATCTGCAGAATTGCTCAAAGCAGCTGCTCTGTATCCAGAGGACCTGGCCTGGTGTATTTTAGGCCGTATAGTAACTTAAACCAGATACTGACCTTGTGCAATACCTATCTTCAGCAAAGAGATTGTTACTTGAAGTTTTGTTTGTTTTTTAAATTATATGTTTCACTCCTGGCATGGTGGCATCGTGACAAATATGATTTAATGCAAAGGAATCTCTTGAAGAAAATGTCTTTGCTAAGTGATTCAGGGGATATTTTGGTAAGGCATAAAGGTGGTATTTTTCTTCAACCCTAATAATAGTTCCTAGAATACATAGTAATAAAATAGTTCTTGAAGAAACCGTGTTACAGATGTCAGATGCTTCTGACATCTATTTAATGATGATAATTCATCATTAAAAACTTGCAAGGGTAGGGAACAGATGTGGAGTGATCAGAGCGCAATTGTAGACGTGTGTGTGGGGAGGTGAAGTTTTCCTTTCTTATTCCAGGGCAGCACAGATGAATGTTGCTTCATTGCCTTGTCTCCATGACTCTGGAAAGAAATAATGCTTTAAGCCCCCAGTGGGAAACACTCCATTGTGTTGTTGCTTCTCTCCCAGGGTACATGATGCACCAGCACAGCAGTGGGAGCTGCATAACAGTTTTAGCCTTACCCTCTCCTCTTTTTGTGTCCAGAGTGACCTCGCCCAGTGACACAGATCAAAACTGGAAAGATCCAGAGCAATATTAGCTGATTTTTGGCCAGATCAGGTCGTTCTGTGGGTGTAGTTGGTTGGGTCAGCACAAGGGAAGGGCATGAGTTGTTTATCTAACTGAAACACATTTTTTAGCAGTTTTCATTTTAAGTTGAAATGAAAGAGCCTGACAGCAACAAAATCCGAAATGATGGGAAGATATTCAGTGCAGCATATCCTGCACTTGGAAATTGCCTCCTTTGATCAAGGAGCCCAAAAGTGTTGATGAGCAAGTGTCCTCCTGGAAGAGGGGCTCAAGACAGTCTAGGAGTAAGGAGCTTTGTTTGTGGATGCATTAATTGTGTGCTAAATAAAAAGGACTTGATGGTGGTAAATGTATAATATTATTAGTCTTTGGCAACTGGCTGGAAAGCAGTATTACTTCCCATGGAGCTTATTTCTCCAGTGTGGATCACGTGAGGTGAAGCCTGTCTGTGGTATCCAGCTTTCATTTCCCCTGAAGCCATGGCTGACCTCTGTGGGGCCTTGGGAATGCACTAGTTAGATGGCTCACAAAGTCAGCAGTTTACAGAACAATTTATAAGGGCCTGCTTTTGTTTTTATTTCTTTTTTTGTTACGCTATCTTCTTAGCAAAATAAGATTTTAATGAGAAGAGCTAGGCTCATTGGTGGTCACCTGACCTGTTTCTCATTTACTAAACCAGGAGATTCATGTCTGTTCTCCCATTTCAAGCTTTGGCCATCAGGTACAGTGAAAAAATGAGGTTAAATGAGCTGGTTTTTCATGCATTGGTACTAGAAAACTTGATTCAAAGATGAAGTGAAGAAAAAAATTCTATATGGAGTAAAGTAGACAAAAAATTTTGGTACAAATGACATGTTATTTAACTTTTGAAGTTATTTATACACTGAAGATGACGTGTACTCCTTAATTACTGTTAATTCCTTGCTCCTTGTGGCAGACTTGGACACAGCAGGCCCAGGGTCTTTCCTTCCACCTTCACTGCCCTTCCTCAAATAAGTGCTGCGAGCACATCCACAGCTGCAGAGCCAGTGGTTTATCCAACTGGGCTTCCCTAGTTACCAGCAGTGTATTTCAGGATGTGTCCATCATTCTCCCCTCTATCCTGACCCCTCATTGCTGTTACAAGCCCCACAGATGCAGCAGCAACATTAGGAACACTTTGCTGTGACACTCCATGTTATCACAGCCATGAACTTTTCAAGCTCCTTTTAATGGCACTTGTGCTATCAGCAAAGGATGTTGTTTGGCCAAAGTGCTGAGGAAGAGGCCCAAGCTGCAAGAGCTCAGTGACCACTTGTTTTGTTGGTTGGAGCTAAAGGATTAATCCACTGAAAGGATTTGGATGAACTGAAAACAAACACGGAGCACTGTGCCAGGCATGCTGGTGGCTCCAGCCACTGCTGCCAGTTAAGGACACTGAAATAGTAAATGCCGTGTAAAGCTTAAAAAATGCCCCATTCTGTGGACAGTGTCTCTGGGAATCCTTGGAAAGCCACACTGGTGAGTGGTCAAGAGAATAACAGCACTACCTCTTGATCACGTAAAAGAGGAGCTGGCATGACATGTTTTAGTCCAGTGGGTCAGATGGTGCATACCAGTGAGTCTGCCTTCTCCTGAAAATCCTGAAGGTCACTAAAGTCACAAGTATCAACACTTTCTTAGCAATTTCCTCCTGTTGTATTCTGTGTACAGAGCGACAGGCTTTTAAACACTGACTAATAATAGGAATGTGTCTTTTGTGGGGGAAAAATAAAAATCTATGTCAGATCCTTTTTGTGGAAGACCTTTCCAGTTTTGTGGGACATGACCGTCTGGGGTTTAACTGCCCTCCTGTGTCTGTAAGTAACATTGTTCAGGCTTGCATCAATCTTGTTTTTAATTACAATCCTCTTTGAGATGGAATATATCAGAGCAGATCTGTAGTAAGACTGGGAACTTCACAGCCAGAGGGTTTTCAGATACTGCCTAAAAAAAAAAAAAAATAAAAAAAGCTATTTCTAATCCTTAAAATATTTGCCTTGCTTTATTTTCATATCTTGAAGACAAACAGGTGCTGTGTGCCCTTTATGATTCTCAAATATACAATCTCAAAGCCAGAAGTCTCCAAAGCCTTCCCTTGTTTGTACAATTAGGGTAGGATTTTCAGAATCACTCAGTGTGGGTCTGTCTCTGCTCTCATTGAAGTCAAACTGCCATTGACTTCAGTGAGAATTGTGTTAGATCAGCACGAGTGCTTTTGAAAAATCCTTCCCTCCACTTTTTTTAGTCACATCTGTGTACAATTGAGTAAAAAGACTTTTGTAATATGCTTTAATTATTCTTTGTCTTTTTCATATAAAAGTGATTGAAAGGAAACCAGAAAGAAACCTATAATAATCTTGACTTTGATCTTATTTACCATGAATTATATGTTATGTTTTTCTTTTCCACTTATGTAATGATATATTACTTTATGACAACGTAAGATAAATCACTGAAAACATGAGGAATAAAAATAATTAGGTAATACAGAGAGGAAGAACTGTCTCAGAGGAAAATACTTGATGCTTTGTGGTCTGGTGGGTTTCTACCAGAAAGTTGCTTAAAGCAACTTTCCTTTGGCTGTCTGGGAAAAGCAGGAGACTTCATGTGAAAGACTAGTGCTGAAACCTGATGAATGGAGGCTACATGGCCAGCTCTGAGGAATGGCTTTCTGGATGTCACCTTCCCAGGAAACTGCAGGACATTGCCCATGTATCCACAGTCTGCTCTGCCACTGGGCTTTCCACACAGTTTTGGTTCACCTGCTCCTCCTTGGTTCATGCACATTTTTGGTTTCCAGTATGTGTTTCAGTGGTGTTTCTGATTAACTGCTTGCTCTTGGGCAATACCAAAGAAAACCAAAGAGAATCAGAGCTTTCTGTAGCTCAGGGGAATTGGGAGGACCCCAGAAACACCTAAATCAACAGGATCAATATTTGGAAGACTTATCCTATACAGCCCAGCTTCACCTCTGGCTGTAGATATTCATTGAAGCGCTCTAGTGGGGCATCCAGCTGTGGTTTTTATTTATATTTTATTTATATTATATTAATTTTTATATTATATTAATTTTTATTTATATATTATTTTTTATTTATATTATATTAATTTATATTTTATTTATATTATATTAATGTTTGCTTGGGTGTGTAGCAAGAGATTTTAGCTGAGGAGGAGCTTTGGCCATCACCTATAGCTCATCCCTACCTCCCCATGGGGTACAAAGCAGGGGGGATTTTGGAGTCCAGCAGGAGGAGGTGACTGCTTCACTCACTAGTGCTGAAAATTTACCTGAACTGCCCTTCTGAGAGGCTTTGAAGAGAAATAGTAGATCCAGAGGGCAATTCTGATGGCAAAGAACACTTGGAAGCCTGCTTGGATTTAGGGGTCATTTTACAATGGGAGGACCTCAGAGTTACCTTGAATTAAATTGTCTTCTAATGGCAGGGTTCTGTTCCATCTTTAGGCTCCTGGGATTATTGTTTCTGCTATAAATACGTGTTTAGCGTTAGAGTAAAGTGTTTGGTCAGTAGATGGCACACTGAGTGCCTGTTTTAGCTGCCACAGTTTCCACCACATGTCGCCAATTATAGAGCTGGACCAGCAGCCAGGCTGGTCCCTGATACACTTGAAATTCAAAGGGGTCTATGAAAGGTGTTTATTAGTTGAAGTGTGGCAGATCTGTTTGGTAAACTCTACGTCATACTGTTCCTCTTCAGGCACTCGCTTGGTGTTTTCATGTGAACAGGAGTAAAGGCATTGGACTTCTGTAATTCAGTAGATGTGATCTCTCCTGCAGGACCATGGATGGCAAATGCAGCATGTGCTCAGGGCTCCACTGGCCTAATTAACTGAAAATTGTCAGGCCAGTGTCTTGGGAAACTTAATAGGTGTTCTTAGTGTTCAACATCCAGAGGGTTGCTGGGGCACTGAACGGGCTCCCCAGGGAATGGTCACAGCCCAAGGCTGCCGTAGCTCAAGGAATCTCAGGCACAGAGAGGGGTTCTTGGGATGTCTGTGCAGAGGCAGCAGCTGGACTTGATAATCATTGTGGATCCCTTCCCACTCAGGAGATTCTGTGATTCTGTGAACTGATGGAAGGAGTGGAAGTCTCCTCCAGAGGCACTGGACACGCTGTCCTCTTTACCTAGCAATAGTCCTGAAAGTGCCAGCAGAGTGTAATCTGCATCTGCAAGGTGTTGTTACAGAAGGTCTTGGTGTAGTCTTAATAAAATTATTCATCTGTGAGCCCTATGGAAGGTCTGAGTGCTCAGCCACCCTCTGCAGGCACTGCTGGTTCCAAGTGGTAGCTTGAAATTACATGTTTTTTAACATTTCACTTAAAAATAAAATGGAAACCAATGTAAAGAAGCTGGAGGACAGAAAGCCCATGAGTGTAAACAGCTCTGAGCAGTAATGTGACAGCTATGCTAGGAATTGAGAGACATTTAAGATATAATTACTGTATATTAATGAAATGAGATCTGCACAAAATGCATGATGAACCTGCCAGGGAAATAAACCACAGAGTACTGGCTGGCCTGATTTATTTTTTCTTTGCCATCATCATGTTTTAAATGTTCATGCATACTGATTAAAATTTAGGTTAGATTCTTGAGAGCTGTTGCCAAGTTTTGTCACTCAGGGCTTTTTAGGTGCTGTAGATTTAACCCTCAGTCTGCCCTTTTGGTGGCCAGTTTCCCAGATACTGAAGGCAGATAATATTCTGCCGTGTCCAGGTGAACTGATGCATTTAGACTTCCTGAGGAAAAAGCCTCTTGAGTGCTTCTAAAATATTTATTTGCCTAGGCTTCATCTGACTGAATTTACTGTTTGCTGAAACAGGCACGACTCTGTTGGCCTGGCATGAGATAATATGTTTGACTTCACTCTTTCATTCCTATGCAGTGATATTTGAGATGACTGGCTTTTTTCATTTTTTCTAGAATATTAGGGGAAAATAATTTCAAGTGGAGAGAGAATTTTGCTGAACATCTGGGACCAAAATGGGGAAAGTTTCATAAATGACATCTCGCTGACATGGAATAGCAACTAGCTCAGTGAAGGAATCTAGGGCTTTGCAAATGAAAGGATTTTTTTAAGTTTAGTTCAATTGGAAGTACAGCACCAATGAATGCTGTATGTATACATACGCTTGACAGTAACAGATTATTCCAATTGTCAGATTTAAAAAAGCGAAAAAATTCAGTCTGAATTTCAGGAGCAGCCATGTCTGCATACAGTATACACAGACATTTTTTGACTACTTAAGTCAACAGAGGAGATTCTTGTTCAGAATTTATATTCTTTTCAGAGGTTGATTACTGTATTAAATATATGGAAATATTTGATACACTAAGCATGGCATCACTGGCTTATATTGATAACCCAACTGTGTAAGTTTAAATTCTTTCAGGTGTTAACTATTCAACTATTCATCATTTTAGCCATTTGTGTCTGAGACACATTGAGTTTAACACTTGCACATTATTTTGATTTTTTCCATAGCACACAGATACCTTTATGCATAAGCTTAAATACTATCAAATAAGCAAAAATCTCTTCACATGCACAAGTTTAAACTGGAAGTAACTGAAAACAGTCAGACCTTTGCAAGTAGAAATAAAACCTGTGACTTACAAAAAGAAGTAATCATAGCCCAGATATTTTCTGGAGAACAGACTTCATCTGTTGGTATTGCTCTACCAGTCTGATGTCAAATGTAGTTTTTTTTTTTTTCATTTACAATAATTGCCTCTGAAATACAACAGTGAAACAAACCATTAGCAAAACACTGAGCTGTCAGAAGCAATCACTGGTTTCAGATCCAAATGGAGTGCTTTCCTTGCTCCGAAGAAACTTTTGTCTGTATCTTTGTGAAATATTCAACACTTTCAGGTTAGTGTTGAAGATAGTTGAGAAGATCTGACCTGTTCCTCCAGCATGAGGTGGAGGGCAAGGACTCCTCAGTGCTTTTCTTCCAAACCAGAGCCTTCACCAGCTCTGGTGGTCATTGGGGATGACCCTGACCACTGCACATCAGCTCTAGCAAATAGTGGATGAGAAGTTTCCCATCAGCTGACTAAAAATCACTGTAGAAGCTGCCCTGTGCTGAGCCACAGAGAGTTCAGGCAAAGCAGAAGATGTATCCCCTTCCCTTCCCCTTCAGGAGTATAATAAAATTGGAATGCAGAGATTTCCAGTTGTTTCATTGTCATTATGTCAAGGTAATAGATGGGAAAGGTAGTTCCTGGAAACTCCTTGTGCCTGGAAATGGAGCATCTTTCCCTTGATGTACATCTGGAGGGGTCTGACAGGTTTCTGCTGCTCCCATGCTCTCTCTACTTTTCTGTCCCATGGGGTTCCCATGGGAGTGCTCAGTAAGTTGCAGGACCAGTAACGTGGACTGTTAAAATGGAAATGTTTGTTAATTGAGTATTTTGTAGCATAAAATGTTAAATCAGCTTGTGGAAATAGATTTTTATCATGTAGTCCTTTATTGTATGATCACCTAAAATCTGTCTGCAGTTTGGCTACACTGAGCTTACTATGAGTCTGTCTGTTTGGAATTGTGATTTGTTATAGTACTTTTCCTGCATATCCACTATAATTGGGATCCTACCTTAAAACCTCAGACATAACATCAGTAAAAGCCATTCTTTCTGTAAATATGTTTTACTCTTTCTGAAGGTAAATCTCTGCTTATTACTTGTATTATTGTTTTGCACACATAAAGCTGAATGGCTTTAGATTTGTCTAGATGGCAAAGTGCATTCAGCTTTTCCAGTAATGTTCTTATAAAACAGGTCCTGCAGAAGCCTGAAGGAATTCTGAGTGGGCAGATAGTGCTATCTGAATTTTCCCATAGGCCATGTTAAAGTGACATTGAGTTATGACATTAAATAACAACATATAGTGTGTTCAGTCCCTACTGCTCCAACTGGAGGCTCAGAGAAGTTCCAGTAGCATTTTACAAGAGTTGATTGATTTTGGGGTAGGTTATAGGTTCTTGCAAGATAGGTGATCTTGGAAAAAACCTTAGTGTTTGTCTTTTAAAGACCAGAAGCGCAACATTTGGGAGGACAGTTTGTATTAATATAAAACTGCAGTCAGGGAGCTGGGGGCGGCTCAGCCTGCAGGAAGGGAGGCTCAGGGAGGACCTTCTGGCTCTGCAAAACTCCCTGACAGGAGGGGGTAGCCAGGTGGGTGTTGGACTCTGCTCCCAGGAAACAGGGACAGGAGGAGAGGAAGCAGCCTCAACTGGTGCTGGGGGAGGTTTCCATTGGACATTAGGGAAAATGTCTTCATGGAAAGGCTTGTCAAGTGTTGAAAGGGGCTGCCCAGGGAAGGTGGTGGAGTCACCATACCTGGAAGTGTTCAGGAAACCTGTGGATGTGGCACTTGAGAATGTGGTTTAATGGAACACAGTGGTGGTGCTGGTTGGACTGGATGATCCTAAAGATCTTTTCCAACCATAATGATTCCATTATTTCCATGTGTGTATGCAAATATAATTGTGTATGTCTAAAAGATGTTTCAGACCTGTTGAGAAAAGAATCAAACTGTACTTCAAATGATGAACATTTGGGGTCTTGTGCAAACTATTTTTGTCCTCTGGGTGATTTTCTTTCTAAGGGGATGCCAAAAGCATCAATGCAGACCATCAAAGCTTCATAAAACCCATTTACCATTTTTGTTGCATCCCTGAACCTTCAAAACCAGAGATTAAAGCACCTACAGATGCAGACAGGACATTCCATGCCTGGCATGTTTTCCAGTATCCTTTCATTCTGATTCTTCCTTTTCTTTTTTTTTTAATTACAGTTTTTTGAGGTTCCGTTTGACTCAAATATGAACAGGACTAAGAACAGACCACTGGTGCGAGGACAGATCAGGTAAGGCAGTGCACACCTGCTCTGGCTAAGGAGGAGTAAACCTTTTATCTATTTCCAAGTTTCTCTCCCTCTTCAGATGATGAAAAGTAGTATTTTGAAACAAAGCACTTAAGAAAGAAATGCACCTTGCTGTTTCTTCATGTTTATAACTTTCATGTGAAGAGTTTGGGCACTCACAGCTGTAAAATACTGAATTTCTCAATACTGGAGAATTTCCCTTTGTATTACATATTTCTTCATGTGTGATGACTCTGTGCACGGTGTGGCAGCATGCAATTAATGTTCTACTGAACTTTTGTTGTGTAATAATAAATCTTAAAAATTTCCCATCTAAGAACAAATACAAAAATGTGTTTGCTTCTACATGTTTAGCTGGTTGAAAACTCACAATTGTGGCATCTTAGGAAATGAATTTTAAAATTTGTCATCATAAAGTTTATCATCATCTATAAGTAAATTCTTCCCCCCACCAGAAACGTCCTGCATTAGCATAGGAATTTCCTTAAAAAAATAAGTCCTCCATTCCCTCTGTTTTCTTGATTATATATAATTTCAGTTTCTCAAAGGCTGTTTGGCAACTAAAAAAGCAAAGTGATAAAGAACACCAGTAAAAATCCTCTAACTTATTTGCAAACTGAAACTGAAGGCCCGGTTCATAAATGATTCAAGAAACAATTTTAGTATTGCATTTCTATGATTTGTGCCAAAAAGTATTTATAACAAAATTATGTTTTCCCTTAGGCTTCTGTGAACAGTTGGTCCTATTTATTTCTGTGTTTTATCCATCACCTTTGGAGGACTGGAAAAAAAAAATGATAGATGAAATTACCAGAAAATTGTGACAAAATAGTCAAGTGAACCTTAGAGGTAAATCCACTCTTGTGGTAAATAGTTAGAGTGCTTCAATAAACTTGTTCTGATTTGTTCTCAAAGGTAGTACTAATTGCAGATTCCCGAGTTAATTTTACTTAAGAACATATTTTAGGGACCACTGCAGGGAGAGCATCTGTTGGATATACAGTAGATCAGGCTTAATTGCATAGTTCAGGGGACCTGCACTTCTGCCTCCTTTGCATGTGGTCCTTAGGCTCTGGGAGGAGGAACACTTATAAGGAAAAAAAATTATGGGGGGATTTTCTTTTTATTATTATTGTTACTTTATTTTTATCATAGTCAGCTAGCATGGCTTGCAGTGCTTCTGGAGTCATAAATATAACTAGGAAACTTTCCGTCAACTGATTCAGAGAAAACAATTTAATTTATGTTTTCAATGTCCTTAAATGAACTTCACTGTCATCTGAATGCACAACAGATTGGCAAAACTGTATTTCATGGATTTTCTTACTTCCCCCCCTTTCATATTTGCTTTCACCACAAAATGGTAATGTTGGGGACATTGGGCAATCCCTCATCAATCTATCTACCTGCCTGCCAACAGCTAATTTAAAGTTCTTTAAAGTTTCACTTCCCTTGAATAATGCTGCTCTCACTCCCTGCAGACCATGGAGTATGCAGACCTTGACTGGGGTTATTTCTTCTGTGGTGTGCCGGAGAATAATCCAGTGCAAGTGATCTAACCTTGTTGTATTTTGCCACATATTTCCTGGTGTTCCTTGAACTCTTTCCTTCCTGTCTGATTAAATAAAACCTGTAAATGGTTATGCTAAAACCAGTCAAAACCAGACAAGACAGGGATGGATAAATAGTACATAAGAGACTGGTGTCTTGGCTCTGGGAAACAATCCAGAGAGTTTGGGGAGTTCTTGCCCAAAATTTGTCTGACATGAGTTTTGACATTTCCTTCTCTTTAGCTGCTTTGTTTAATGAAACATTTTCTGCTTTTTTGATTCTGCTGTGTTACAACATCTGTGCTATCCAGTGCAAATGAGACATCATTTTCTAATCCGTCTTCATTTGCACTGTTTATGAATATAGTCTCTTTTTTTCTTGCTTTCCTTGCTTTTTATTTATTCAACATAATTGTTACAGAACTGGACAATATGGGTAGCAGTTTTTGTCCTGAGCTTGAGAACCTTTTTGAAGAGAGTAGGCTGTTAACTCTCAATCATGCTGGCTCTGCACCTCCTTGGATAGGTTTTCAGTGGTGGCTTTGATATGACTCCTGCCCACTGAAAACTGCACTGAGGCCAGTGAGAGTTTTTCTAGAGGTTGTGCCATCTCTAAGAGAATTCTTACATGCTTTGAATGTAGGCCAGAATCAAACTGGTAACCTCGGTGAGAGGCTCTTGGAGTTACTGAGTCATGCAGTCCCTGGATGAGCTGGTATCTCCATTTTAAGTAAGATAATTCGCAGAGGTGGCTCATTAGGAGATATTAAGCTTTTGTAGAGAAACTATTCCCATGTGTTCTGCTTTGTGCCCTCCATTTGCAGCGTCAGCCCCCACTTTGTTTAGGGTTAAGACCAACTGTCCGTTCTAAGTGATTGTGCTTCCAACAACATTTCTCTTCTTCCTTTTTGCCTGAAGCCTTCACTTGGAGAAACCCCACAAGTCCATCTCAGGGGTTCATTTCCCTGCATACAGATTCATATGGCTCCCAAACTGTCCACATGTCACTCATTTCTGTGAGTTGCTGAGGACTTGCAGTTTCCTTTGGCATCAATGAGGAACCTCAGTAGCTTTCAAAGAAAAGCTCTGTGGCCGGGGCTGCACTTCAAGGTGTGGAGGTCTGGCTGGAGACACTATTTTCTTACTGATGACGTTCAAGAAGCTTCTCAGTTGGGCAGCTTTGGCCTGTCCATTATTCCCTGTGAGCCAGGAGCCAGTTCTGCAAAGATCTCTGGAAGGATGGGATTTGGAAAAGTAGTTTTCCTTCATCCTTTGTGAAGTCCTGTATTGCATCATCTTGATGGCTGAGACAATTACTTAGGGGCTCAGTGTGCCTCTGCTTTATATTTTATATATTTGGGCTGGACAGTCCATAAAGGCAATGACACACATAGGTTCTGCAGAGCTGGTGCTGCTGAATGCAGGGACAAGAGCACATTCAGCTTATTTGCCAGCTGCCAGATCCACCTCTGGTGCCCCCAGGGAATCTTCTAACACTTTTGGGAGATTTGTGACAAACAACACCAGATAGTTCATTGATTGCTTGCTTTACAATGTTCTATTTAATTTGTAAGGCTCTGAAAAAAATGTTCTCTTTGAGCAATGAGATGTAACCATCATTTTCTATTCAGAGAGTAATCAGAGTTATCCTATTGCAAAACCAACAAGAACAGACCCAAACCCAGCATGCCACTGAGTGCCATCCGTCATCCTGCCTGCCCACACGTCTTCCTCCCTACTCTGACCCCTCAAGTCTTGTTTGGAAATATGAACAGCTTGAGATGTTCTTTATACTTGGGCTGCAGTGTTAAACTCATTGAGCATATCTGTGTTCTGCATTATAATAACAGCTGATGCTGTGTCCTTCTATGAATTTCTTTTGTGTCATTGATGGGGAGAAATTTCATGTGCTCACACACTCTTATATTCTTCTGAAGTGGCAGCAGCTTTTCCTGATTTCCTTTTGGGTGTGATTTATTCCCTTGCTTTTTAAGGTAATGGATTTAATTTCCCTGCAGATTAATTTTAATAAATCTCCAGTATGAGCTGCAGTAGCTGAGTGAGATTAACCTCAAGGGTGACAGGTGTCCTGCTCTGTTATGTTGCGCAAAGTGACAGGCTTGATCACCCTTTACCTGCCCACACTCCTCCTAAAAAGTGGCAGTTATATGAACTTTGGGTACTGGTCTGCTGTGTTAATCACTCATGAAAGTCTTCATAGGTGTACAAGAATAGTTTTTCATCTTGAAAGAAAAAAAGACCTTTGTGTTCTAAATAACCAATTCACGGCCGTGTAGATACTTAAAATTCTGCACCTGCTCTATTTTGCAAGTTACAGGTGTTTTCTGTACCCAGTCCTTTGGCTTTGGCCTCAGAGGTGGCTGCCTGGAAGTGGGCCTGGGGCTTCTCCTTTGCTTACCTGGATCATGAAGCATTTTACAGGTAGCTTTAGAGGGTGGTCCAGGCTGGAAGGGGCCTCGGGAGAGATGAAGACCCATCTCCTGCTCACAGCAGTCTCGGCTCTGAGGTCAGACCTGCTTACTCCAGGTCTTGTCTCAAAACCCTTCAGTATAATGACTTCAAACTGCAAAAGAGTAGATTTAGATTAGATATTAGGAAGGAATTCTTTCCTGTGAGAGTAGGGAGGCCCAGGCCCAGGTTGCATAGAGAAGCTATGGTTGCCCCAACCCTTGCAGTATCCAAGGCCAGGTTGGGCAGGGCTTGAAGCACCCTGAGATAGTGGAAGGTGTCCCTGCCCATGGCAGGTGAGTGAAAGGAGATGAGCTTTATAGTCCCTTTCAGTCCAAACCATTCTGGGATGCTACGGTAAAACTAACATGCTGTGGAATTTATTGATATTCTCCTTATGCAGATTATTTGCACTCATGCTACTTTTCTATACACATTTAAGAAGTTTAAATCTATTAAAATGGCAGAAGGCGGCACAACACGGCTGATGCCATGAATACTTCAGCAGAAATAAATCTTTGTGTTGTTTGATGAATATTTTTTCCAAGAATCCCATTAACCTTTCCCTTAGCAATGCCCAAGGAGCTTTGTTCTGTCTGTGAGCTGTCCACTTCTCGTGTTCACGGCTGATGGTTACTTCAGTTGATGAAGGCAGTAATACTTCTACTTATTGATATTTCTTAGTGGAGCGTTGACATGGCTCAGTTTAAACTATAAGCCAAACTCTTGAAGAATCAGACCAAAAATGGCTCCTGTGCTAGTAGTGTTTCTCACCAATAGCTTATATTTGTGAGTTGTAGTCACAATTGCAGATACGGAAGTTGGATGTTCATGAACTAATAGAAAACTGCAACATGTGAAATTTTATTTATTCAGAAGCACATTGTGACTCTTTCTATCTAAAGCTGAGTTTTTCCACTCTGTTGCCTGTAGCAGACCTACTATTACAAGTGTAAGAAAACCAATCCACGCTGAAAAAATGTGTGCATTTTAAAACAAAATTTCTCCTGCAATCACTGTGGATAACTCAGGGTAAATGAGCTTGTTTCTTTGCTTAGCGTAAATCAGGAATGTTCCTACTGATGTTAGTGGAGCTATATGGATGTAAGTCAAGAAAAATCCATGTCCTGGGCTTACACTGAGACCTTCATTAAGTGTTTTGCTAGCTCTGGTTGAGCCAGAGTTTTAAAACCTCCCCAAGGGTCTTGGTACAACTTTGGCTCCCTTTTAGAGCTCAGCCCCTGCTTAGCTGGTGGCTCTGCTCCCTTGGGTGGTCATTTCAGACAGGTTTCATTCTACTTCAGTTAAAACAAATAAAACAAAAACTCCATAAATCTACAGTTCTTCAAGAATAATCATTTTTAAGATATCAGATGCTCATTCCCTGCAGGGGAACGTTCTGATGCTTTGTTTCGAAAATACATCATTTTAAAGGGACTGCCCTGAGATCTTTTTGAATGATAAAAATGTTTCTTTTTTTTCAGTGGGAGGCTTTCCTCTTGTTTAAACAGGGCACAATTCAAAGCAGACACTATCACAGCAGCCTTTTCAAAAATTTCTTATCCTGCTTGTATTTAGACTTTATTATTTAAAAGCAAGTAAATGCATTCCTTCCCTGCCACCACCCTCCTGCCTTCATTTTTTTTTCCACCCTGTGTTTTCCAGGAGCTGTCATTGACTGTCTTTGGTAAACAAGATATTAAAAAGGCAGCTTTGTATTTTTGACATGTCCAATTGCTTGTAAAAATGTACTTCTTGCCTTTTACACAGCGGGGTATTCTTTAATTTTTTTTTCTGACGTGCCCATGTCACAGAGAGGTGTGGGGGGAGAAACCTTGAGGCTAAAACATAGTTTAATGAGAATAAAACCCACATCAAAGGATGGTCTAATGCAATGATATAATGCTTGCTGTGTCTCTTTCCCGAAGGGGATATGGATGACAGTACTTATATTTCAATTATCTATTAACTGCCTGCATGGGATGTTGATTAAATGGTTCTAAGGTTTTAGAGGCCTTTTGTAGAATGCACAAAAATGGTGATACTGCACATTATCCTCAGATCAAAATGTGTATTAGGAGGAAATTATATGGCTCTAACTATATATATTTTTTGTTTCCTTGGGCAGTAAAGAGGGTTGTTTTATTAACTCCACATTTAAATTTGTTTCAGTTGAAATGAAGCAATTACTGGTTCTTCGGCTCACTCCTGCCCAGGCCTCATTCTTCCACAGCTCAACACAGACATTCCTTTGCAGGCAGCTCTGTTAGGTAAATATAAATCCTGCAGAAACACTTGACCCCTCATGCCTTGCTGCTCTTCAGTCAGCCTGTGGATCTTTACCCCCAAATTATTTATCTGAATCTTTAATTGCATGCAGGAAAGTTGATAAATCGGAATACATTGTGCCTTGCCCCACATTAGGTAACATCCCACATGCTCATGTATAAAGCTGGAGTCACGGTGCATTTGACTAAATAGCTGCTCCATCTGCTTGTGGAGAACACTGCAGAGAAGTGATATGGGCTCCTAATGGGGTTGTCTTATCCTCTCATGTCAGCTCCTCGCTGGGGGCTAGAGCTGCGGGAGCTGGAGGAAACTGAGCCATTGTGCACTAATCCTGCCATCTTTGTGCGTGATATGAATGGGCCTCTTGGACATTGATTGCAGCCGTTGCATCTTTCCTTCTTTAATTGACTAGTGATGAGTCATTTTCTCCAAAGATTATGTTAATGTGAGTTTTTACAAACAACAGTATTTAAGCTCAAAGCCCAAGATCCTTGGCGCTTCTTGGGGGCAGTGTTCTCTTGATAGTTCTTCTTCCCATGTCTGTCAAACATTTTAGGTTTGTGTTTGTAAGTTCTGACTTAATGCAGTCAAATCTCCAACACTTTGTTCCCTGTATTAGTATTGAACCTTATCTGGTTTAACCACAACAGCATCATCTTTCACTCTGTGCCAAGTGGTGTAGGAAATGTCACTGCTCAACAAGTCCATTATGGAGCTGCTATAACCTGAGACTTGTTTACAGTGAGTGATGTTAGAAGTGCATTTCTCTCTGTGAAGGACAGAGTTTATCATGTCTCATACAAGTTGTAACTTACATGTTATCAGCTTTGCAAGTCAGATATAAAAAGTTTTATATAAAATAAGTTTTTCTTTCACTTTAATTAGCTGTGTGAACACAGATGCTTGCTCTCTGGTCTGTATGACTAGAAAAACTGCATTCCTGAGGTTGAGATGTGTGGAGAACAGCTTTGATATGTTTTATTTAATTCTTTTTTTGTTAGGGATGTAAAATCACAAGGAATATAAAATTATAAATCATACTGGAAGGGAACCACAGTGACTCCTATTGCTGACTCTGTGACAATAATTAAGTTCTGTTCATGCACTTTGATGGTATATGAAGGGTTTTTCATTTTGTTTTTCCATGAAAAAACCCCATAACTCCAGATTTTAACTGTAGGTAATCTACCTAGGTAATAATACAGGAATTCCAAAATACAGCCATCCTCATCCTCTTCACCTCTGAGGTGAGACTTAGCAGCTAAGAGTTCTCTATAGAGTGTTCCCATGCTGTGGGTGCCAAAGGCATGTTTGCAAAGGTGCACGGGAATCTGCAGATGGACAGAAAGGATTTGACTGAACTTGAAATTTGTCAAGCTCAATCTGCTCCATTGCTCTTCCAGTGGCTGGTGTCTAGAGACTGATCTTCTTGCCATGGCAGACCTTTGCTTCTTGTCCTGCTCTCTTTTGCTGTAGGGAACAACTTAATTCCTTCATTTTCATTGCTCCTGGAAATGTATTTAGAAGCAGTGTTCCTGTGCTGAGATGACTGGACTATCTTCTCTCTTTTGTTTTTTGAAGAGCAGGCTGATAAATAGCCTAGAATGTCAGTTTTCTCTGTCTGAATGAGATTGAGATCTGACCTAAGACTTCTTTTTCTCTTTCTCTTGTTCTCAGCAGAAGCACATTTTATATTTAATCATTCTAAATCAGAAAAATTATAATCAAATTATCCATCCTGTTAGTCAGGTGGTGTCTTGCTCTTAAAGAGAAAACTGAGATTTTGAAGTAGAATGAATGGATCACTTAACTGCCATGCTCTAAGATTAGATTAAAGAGGAGGATTTAGTTTAAATATTATAGGGGACATTTTTCAGATTTACTGTAGGTTTGTCTTGTAAGCGCTTTAAAAAAATATTTAGACTTTCATGACTGTGGGGAAGCTGTGAATATTATTAGTCACCCTTTCACTCCTGCGTAAAAGAGCCATATACCACAAGTGTGTTGATGCTCCACAGGGTGGCTCAGGGTTGTTATGATTCACATTTGGATATCAAGTGTAATAAGAGCATAAAATTTTGTATGTATAGGTCCTTTTCATTTGTAATTCTTTTCTTCCAAGTGAAGTGATGAGGCCCAATTGGAGTGTCTGCTTTATAACAAAGGGCAGCATAAAAGTTTTATTTTTGTCTGAACCACAGGTCTCCCCATGGTGCACTGAGCTATCTCGTCCCAGACCTGGGCTCAGACCTCAGGGCAGGCTCATGAAAGCAGGAAAAAAACAGATCCTGGTATCATTTGCAGGGAGTTAAACTGGTCAAAATGAGAGCAGGAGACGTGTAGGAGAAAGCTTGATGCTGAGGGTGGGACTCTTGATCTCTCCTTCCTTATCTGAGTTGAAGTTCTTGCATTACCTTAGCGAAACCTTCAGCAAAACCAATCAAGCCAATTTTGATTTGTCAGGCGTAGTCTGCTCCATTGCTCTTCCAGTGGCTGGTGTCTAGAGACTGATCTTCTTGCCATGGCAGACCTTTGCTTCTTGTCCTGCTCTCTTTTGCTGTAGGGCATAACTTAATTCCTTCATTTTCATTGCTCCTGGAAATGTATTTAGAAGCAGTGTTCCTGTGCTGAGATGACTGGACTATCTTCTCCATAAGAAAGAGAGATGTGTCCCTTTCAGGATGAAATGATTTTTTTAAATCAGCTATGTTTGTTTATGATAATTTTAAAGCCCCTTGATCGGGCAGGGGAGACAGAACATCTGCAGCTTGGGTTCTTGAGGACTGAGGGGAACAAATTGCCCCCACTTTGTATAAAATATGGTGTTGATTAAGCTTTTATACAATGATGCACACCCATGGCAGGATGACCTGGGCTACACGTTTGGTCTGTTTCTTCTTTGGGAGAGAAATGAATTGACACAGACAGGCTGTGTTTATTTACACTAGTCTGTGTTTATTTACACTAAATACACTTCTGAGTAAGTATATTTGATGACAAAGCCAGAGCTGGTGGCAATTTAGAGGCAAAATTCAAAAAGGCAACTCCATGATGAGACTTAGCCAGCGATACGTGTTTATCCATTACTGAACTCCATTTATGCCACATTCTCACTGTATGACATTCTTTGGGAAATTTAGACATCACTCAGTGAATCTTTCCTTGTTTCCCTGTGGATAGTCCAGCTGTCCTTCAAAATCACATCCAGGTTGGTGCTGATGGGCCCTATGGACAAAAGAAAGATATTAGGGGTGATTTGAATTTTAAAGAGGTTTACTTGAGGATTGAGTCTTTAAATTCTTTTTCTGCAGACACAAGTGTTAGGGTGTTTAAGTGTGCTTGAATGCTGTGCGTTAACCCAGCGCCTTAGATTTTTGGGGAGCACCTACCACTCACATAATTCCTCTTAACACTGAATTCTGCCTCAGCTCAGATTTTATGATACAGGTTAGGTTTAGAACTTTTCCATTATTTTCCTCATTCTTTTTTTTTCACATTTGAGGAAAAGTACTGTCCAGTCTGAGATTAGCAACATCTTTATCATAGTCATTACCAGAAAGCAAATCTCAAAAAAGACATTTACAGAAACACAAGTGGGCAGAATTGCAACAAGTGTGTTTTGGCAGTCTTAAAAATTGTGGTCCACCCAGTTAAAGGGGATTTGATGTAAAATTCAGTACTTGTAGTACATGTAGAGTCTGATCCGCCACAGCAACATGTTTTTGGGGATGAAATACCAGACACTGACAGAATGTAGATGCTACTTCTTAACCTGTGAAGACAAAATTAAATAATTCATTAAGGAAAGAAAGCTCCCCATTTGTTTGTCTGTCTTCAGTGCTAAATGATAGACAAGCTGTATTCTGGTATTTGCAGTTGATGGAGAAAAATTGAATTCCCAATTAAAAGTGTAGTTTAGTCTCATTTTTTAGTTTTAAACCACATCATCCTTCATCCCTTGTCATGACTCATGAACTTTCTTGCATGACTGAAAGAGAATAAATGAGTATCTACTAAGATCTTTCTCAACCTTTTCTCCCTTAAAAAGTACCATTTTAGCTCATTGATACATATTGTTCAGTTTAATATAATTCTGGTACTTTGCAAGTTTAAGCTTCAGTCAGCAGGTTCTTGGGCTTTTCATAATATTCAGCCACAATGTACCTATAAAAGAGAATATCAGAAGTGAGACCATGAATTGCCTGTGTTAAGTAAAGCTTCTGACTGATGCTGAGTCAGAAATACATTAAAGAAATAGAGGTCTGGCAGTATGTCCATTCTGCCAATATGAAAGCTATTTTTTCCCGTTTAATTGGAAAGAAATCTTTCCTTGAGATTAAACCAATCTGTAATTGAAAGTTGTAGTTGAATGTAAAAATATTTTGCTTTGAGTCCTTAAAAACCGCAGCCTCAAAACTATACTAATTAGGGGTCATGATGTATTACAGAATTCCAGAATGGTTTGTGTTGGGAGGGACCGTAAAGACCATCTAATTGCAACTCCTCTGCCACGGACAGGGATGCCACCCACTAGATCAGGTCATAATGTAACCACTTTGATTCGGAATCTCACATCTGAATGTGGATGTTTCTCTATCAGGTACATCCTAAGTCAGTCTGTAGAGCTCTTGAGAGTTTTATCTAATTTTTTCTGTAAAAAAAATTAGAATCATTTTAGTAAAGTTGTCAGCAATGAAGCTACTGATCCATGCAGCGTTGTTCCAGTTCCTGTTAGTAGTGTTGTTATTACGATAGAACTTTTACATCTGACAGTGGTCATGGATATGGTTTTTATATACTAAATATATAAATACTCTGAAAGAATTTGTGTGGAAAGTTAAAATTTAATTTAGGAGTTGGTAGATTGCCGTCATTCAGCATTCATGATTACTGATTCCGTTGAATGTTTCTATGTTACCTCGAACATAGAAACTGTGTGATGGGATTGTTTAACCTTCCATCAAAAATAATTTCAGGGATGCTACCATTGCTATTTGGGGCAAAATGTTCCTTTTCCAACCTTCTGACTCCTTTCTTGCAGTCAGCTGAGTTGGCAGCACTTGCGCCAGCAGACAACCCCATTGCCAGTTCCAGGCATCTGTCCGTCAGGGGAAGCAGGGCTGGAAATTACACAAATGCAGTCCAGATGTGTGCTTGAAGGAGATGGGCCTGCATCCCCGTTACCTCAGCTGTGGGAGCAGGAAGGCTTCTTAAAGTCTTCTCCAGATGGGATGGGATTGCCTGCTCTAACTCCTGTGGTTGATAACCTTTCCTAATTTTTCTGGTGGCTCTCTAAAAGCTACTGAGCAAAGTTGAGCAGTTCTTGGGTGCTGATCCTAAAGAAAATAAACATAAGTTTAAAAAAATATTTTTGGCTGATGCTCCTTCCCCTGAGGCAGGTGATCAGTCTGTGGCCCAGTACTGTAGGACAGCCATGCTGACCACAGGCACAGCTCCTGCCCTGGGACTTGTTTTCAGCAACTCCTAGTGTTACCTGGCTGCAGGAATTGAGAAGATGCTAGGAGATGAGCAAAACTAAATCAGCAGCTAAGGAGGAGTATGGTTTTCTGCATGGGTATAGGTAGAAATCTCCATGGACATCCTTTCCCCTCATGACTGTGGCCTTCTGCAGCCACAGAAATCATCAAAGAGGCGGTACTTGAACTTCTGTTTTCGTAACCTCTCATTGCTGTTGGAAAAGGAAGAAACCTTCAGACTGATGCTTTTGTCTGAATTTGTGAGTGGCTTCAGAAGCCTTAAGAACTTACTTCTGACATGAAAAAAATTAGGGAAAAGAGGAGGGGGCTTTCTCCAGCAGCTTTGTATGACGAGTAGTCTGGGGACATTTTTAGTACTTAGGGATTCCAGAAATAATAAGCAACTTATGGTACTTCCTCCTGAAATCTGATTTTAATTATGGGTTTGGAACAGCATTAGACTCGTATCTCAGCTTGTGATGGTGAAATGTAGTTGCAGATGAGGATTGCACTTGTATTCTTTGTCTGCCAAAATACCTTCTCTTGAGCTCCTGCCATTTTCAGCCCATCTGTGCAGGAACGTGGTTCAGGCTGTCCTTATTAGAACAAATTGTTTGGACACTATATGCAGATAGAATTTGGGCCCAGACTAGCAATATTGAAATTAATCAGAGCCATCAGTCTCACCTCTCTTGTCTCAGCATTGTCTGTCTGCCACCGTGGAAGATGCTGAAGTCAGGGATAACTTAGTACCATTTCTGTGGGTGAGTGAGGGGAAGAAGCACAGTGGTCTTGCTGAACATGTGTCTTAGATGACACAGAAAACTCACCAAAACCCAAACCCAGTTTTTGTCTCATCAAAAAGTGGGTAAATTGCAGTTTATTTAAAGGGCAGAGTCTGTGCAGAGTATTTGCTGTTACTGAAGTCCCTCGCAGAGGACCACAAGGGTATACATTTGGCTTCATTTGGATATGGAAATTACTCTAAATAAAGTTTCTTCTCTTTCCACCCTCTTTGTCCCACTAATGCATGCCTAGATTCTTCCTTCGCCATTCCTGCTCTGCTTATTTTAGAGCATCACCCTGCATTTGGCAGAACAGATCTGTGGTCTTGTGACCTGAGGGACAGTTGTCAGTACTAATGAGATCTAATACAGGATAATCAACTGGGAATTTAAATGTTCCAATCCATTAAGGTACTCCAGGCATGCTGCAGCTAAGCAAAAGAGCATTGTTGTTTGGGGTTATTTTAGGTTACCCTTTTGGAAGTAGGTGACTTATCTATGAAGGGTTTTTAACAGACAAGGAGAAGACAGGATTTATTACATTTTGTATTAGGCTTTGAATCTAATTTTCAAATACACGCACTTATACTTCACTTGCTTTTATATCAATATGTTTGGTGTGCCGAGTTTCCCATTAACATATGGTCACAAATTAAGTTTCTTACGTGTTTATATAATATCTGAACATGAATCATATAGAACTGCTGATTAAATGAATGCACCTATTCGGGATTCATATCTGCACTTGTATGGGAGTGTCAGTCTATTGAGTGGAATAGGTTAAAGCATTAGATGCTCATACAGGAATTTTGCATGTTTTCAACTATTCATAGGTTTTAAGAGGGAATTGTATCTTGCTCTTTTTTTTTTTTTTTTAATTCATTAAACTTTTGCCCCATTTTTAACACTGTTTTTTAGATTGTAGTTCAAACTCTACTTTGACAATCATCTTCACAAAATGTTTTGGCAAAGACAGGACAGAAGAGCCTGTGTAAGTAGTCCCACTGTTGATCATTATAGATATGAAGCTTGCTAATGCTTCTGTGAAATAGGTAAAACACTACATTAATTTTATAGAGAGGTAAATGCTTTAATTTGTTTTTTGCCTCTTAATTTTTCCAAGTAAGGCTGTGAGTCAGTAAGTACTATTATCCATGGTTCTGGAGCTTGTTAAATACATTTATTTCCTGCACATGTAAGCTCAGTGTTTACATATAACCAGAACATCTGTAAGTGGTGACTAGTTTAGAGGTTATATTATTGCACATGAATTAAAATATGCTGCTGCATCGTCCAAAGCCTCCTCACTCCTCTGGACGAGGGTCCACATGGATATTTCATGGTCATGTGTGTAGGAGATACCTGAATAGCACCCAGGTGGAATTCCTCTTGCCTGTTCCCATTCACCCCAGCAGCTCTGGGCTGCCCTTGAGCAATCTTCCCCAGTCCAACCAACAGCCTCTCCCCAGAGCTGAATGATGAGAATATGGGCCTTATCTTCCTCCTGCTTCTCATTCTCCTCTTGGACGTGGAGTGTGACTGGGGTGGGGCAGTCTTGGGTGAACTCCCCTGGGAAAGAAATGACAACATATTTCCTTTGCATCAGGAAAAGTTTGATTATTCACTAACCAAGCCAAAATTCTCAAAAACTTGCAGTTGAAGGTGAATGTCTTTTAGCACTTTCATTAGGTAGATTTTGGCATATTTGTTGTCAGTAGAGGAGAGAAGAGGGATGAGGCAGAACTACTGGGTTTTGGTTTGCCTTTAGGAGATGTCCTATTTGGTGACATATTGGATATTTTAGATTTGAAATTTGAAGAGAACTCGTTTGGCACTTGTAGTATTTTTCCAAAGCCTGATTTTAATCAGCCAAATAACTGAAACCAACTCCTCCCAAGAATCCATCATGAAACGTAGTTTCTTACTCAAGATGTTTGCTTTCTGAGCTATCTCCTTGGCCAGTTTTCCAGTGGAAGATTGCCTTTTTTTTCCCATGGGAGCGATTCCCTCAGCAAACATGAATGCCCAATGAAATGAGGTGTATGTACCAGCATCTGTCACCAGCCTGCATTTACTGCATGGGATGGTTTAAGGATGAAGGAAACCATCAGAGACCCGTCAGCCACTTTTGAGCGTCGTGTGAGAACTCCCTGGTATTGGGCTACCCGAGGCTGACATGGCATGAGGCTATAGTGGGAGGAGCTGAGTGAATGTTAGGTGGTGGGGTAAATTCAGTGACAACTCAAGTGTCTCAGCCTTTCTCCTGCTCCAGGACGAGATGCTGCTCTCCTGTGGTCCCTTGATGAGATGTGGGCAGCCTGGCAATGGAGAGTGCATCAAATCAGTGAACATCAGCCCATGTACCTGAGTACTGACAAACAACATGAGCATAGACATGCAAACTGGTTCCTAGAAGACATAAACTAGTAGAAATCAGAATACCCTTTAAAGTACTGTGATTTAAACCTAGGCTCAGTCTTGTCTTAGAATCTGCAGTGTCACCAAACCAGAAAGAGCATCACCAGTGACTGAGATCTCTCTATGTTTTCCTTAAATATTTTCTTCCACAGTGAGGAGTTGCTTATACTTCTCCACGTTATAAACATGGCAAGTTTAGATTTAAGTAAGTTGAATTCTCTTCTGCCTCATGTCTCACCATGAAAGTCCTGATTTCTGATTGCGGTGTCTGTGTGATGCCAACTACTATTTTAAGAGGCAGAAATAACAAAGCTGAGTCATCAGATCACAGTTTGACTTTCTAATCTCAGTTGGAGTTGTAGGAACAGGCCTTTGTAAGTCAGATAATTACTCTTCTTTGTTGAGGAAACGCTAAAGAGAGAAAATGTGATGCTTTCAGGATGTCTGAAAGTAATTCAGCTGCCTAAGAGGAACCACCCCATTGACTTTATGCCCTCCCCTGAGAGCATTAGGACAGTTACAGACACTGATCAAACTGCCTCAAATTGCCCAGAGAAGTTGTGGCTGCCCCACCCCTGGAAGTGTTCAAGGCCAGGTTGGAAGGGTCTTGGAGCAGCCTGGTTTAGTGGAAGGTGTCGTTGATTTTCAGAGAGGGATTGAAAGAAGGTGCGCTTTAATGTCCCTCTCAACACAAACTGTTTTGTAATTCTGTGCTTACATACTGTGCCTCCAGGAGCTTCCCTTAAAGAGGCAAAAAAGAAGAAACTAAGAAACAAAAATATGTTCTTATCAACCAGGATAGCAGCAAATCTTTTGAAGGTCTCAGCCACATAACTTCACCCCTCCCTTTTGATAAAGCCTTATTTTTTAAAGGTATTTTTCTCATCCTTTGGTTGGAAATGAAGGCAGCAGACACCTGGGATCAGGGCTGGTACTGAGGGCTGTCAGTGCTGCAGGGAAGCAATGTGGAGACAGGCAAAACAGGGTTCATCCATGGAGAAAGGCTTTACACTCCCACCCTTTGCCTTCCTGTCTGAGAAGAGACATGAAGGACTGGTGCTTGCTCATGGTGGGTAGTGTTTGTTTGAATTGGAGACACATAGATAAGTCTTCACTCCTGATTAGTGAGAAAAGTGCTCGTTGCGTTAGATCAAACTGTGCCCTCATTTATGTCTGTGAGCCCTGCAGAGGGGATGTGGGCAGCCCAGCCTCATAGGGTCACACTGGTCTTTTGAGTATTGTATGAATCTGCTGTTTACTGTCTGACTGTATTTTATTCAAGAATCAGTCAAGATAGATTTGTGTAACCAAGCCCAGTCAGGCTTTCACTACAGAGGGGCAACATCTACGAAGTACTGTGGCATTTGTGGTTGGCATTGGGGCTGTTGGCAGTACAGATTGTGTTTTGCTGCCTTTCTGCAAAGGAGCACCACAGGCTGCAGAACCAGAAGGCACAGCTCCGTATGGCTCCTTTCCTGAAAGCAGCCTCAAGTTTTATACATCTCATTGTCAGTGAAAGGCAATGAAGTACCCTCCCTCAACTCCTGCTGTATTGGTAACACCAGGGCTGGTAATGCTGAGCAGAATGTGCTCTGTGCATACTGTGTTACCTAAAATCTGTTACTGGTAAACCTGGATAAAATTACTTAGTCAATTTAAATTGAAGGCAGATCTTTAGCATAAGATACGCTCATTTTAGTTCTTCCAGGTATTTAGGGTCTCTGTACTGTATTTGTTAAACAAACATCCTGAATATCAAAATTTGACTGATAGGAGTTTTTGGTGATAAAACTCCCATGAAATTCATCCCCACCAGCAAATTTTTCTTATTTTCTCTAAGGATTGGAGCGGTGCTTGCAACACGTATTTTAGGATTAAGGATTTGACCAGAGGGCAGAGTGGATTGTAGAACACAAAGGCTGCATGGTTTTCAATTAGACAAAAGGTGTAAAGCTAAACTCCATGCAGAGATCTTCGTAACAAGCACACATATTTTCTGGTTTTACATGGATGACTATGAGTGTGTATTTAGCCACATGAGTTATTCAATACAACTAATGTAATGGCATTTTGCTTCTTTCCAGAGGTTGCTCACACCACATTATTTCTTAGAGGCTTTTAGTTCTCCCTTCTTATTATACTGAACACCTCAAATGAGCACGAGAGGAGATCCTCACCATCAGCAAATATGTTGATCTGGCAAAAGGAACCACAACTAAAGCTTCTTAGGGTTGTGGCATCATGCTGCCTGTCAAGTGTGGTTCTGGTAGCCAAAGAAAAAAACCTTGTTCATCCTATTTGGATGTTTATTGTGGAATTTATTAGCAGAAGTTTACATCGCTTGTGCCACTTTTGGACAGATTTTAATATGAGTTTCCAACCTTCCCTGAGCTCTCAGCTGATGCACAGTAGAAATGCACAGAGATAATTTGCGTCTCTGTTTGCTGCTTTTGACCAAACCTAAAATGTCTTCAGCTAATTTCAGTCGTGCTTACAAGATAGCCAGTTTTGATTCTGCTGCCAGCATTGTTTTGGTGTGCTCTCTCTGCTTAGTACAGTGCATCAGATAAATGAGGGTGTAGAACATTCAGATTTCTTTTGAGTAAAGTCAAAGAATACTTTATTCCTGTTGATGCAATTTCAAAATGATTGTAGTCTTTTTCTCATAAATGCTTCCTAATTTTGTGCCTAAACCTGTTGAGTTTTGAAAGATCCGTTGCAAAACTGCAGTTAAAAATTTACTCTAAACTCTTGAGTGCTTTTTCCAGAGGTTTAAATTTACTAAAATTAAAATGAAGGACTGCTGAAAGCAGCAGTTCTCCATAAGGGAGAACAGTTCTCCATTAACTGCAGAGCTTGGATTTATTTGGTGAACACAGTGGTCACAAGATTAAAAATCACCTCCATTGCAGAGCTGTAGCAAGATTATCTTAGCGTTTTGGAGAGGCTTTTGTTAGGATGGGGGCTCAAACAGGAAAATTTAAGACGGCTGAGTAAAACAATAACAAAAATTCAATAATAATTTTGGGGGGGAGACCAAAGGAGAGGACAACAGGTATTCTCTAAAGCCAGCTCCTGCTCAGCATGTGCCACATGTCTCCCCACAGCCCCCTGCTCGCTGTCTGCTTTGCTGCCTCCTGTGGAATCCCAGGAATTGCCCTGCTCACACTGGGAGTGAACCCTCTCACTGGGGCCCTGGGAGCCTTCAACATCTTCCTCTACACGTGCTGTTACACACCTCTGAAGAGAATGAGCATTGCCAACACGTGGGTGGGAGCTGTTGTCGGGGCCATTCCCCCCATCATGGGCTGGACTGCAGCTACCGGGAGTCTGGATGCTGGTGAGTATAAAACCCTTTCATCAGGGCAAGTGGTTGTCAGGGTAACTAAAGAACCTACTCAAAAGGCAGTAAACTTTGTGCTTGTTGACTTGACCAGGCCAGGTTGGACACAACTTGCAGCCGCCCGGTTTAGTTGAAGGTGTTGATGCCCATGGCAGAGGATGGAAAGAGATGATCTTTAAGGTCCCTTCCAACTCAAACCATTCTGTAATCCTGTGGCAAGGCTTTGAAAGCAGCTAATTTTGGTAACATTGTCCTTACCATGGGTATTTCAGGGCAAACTTGAACTGATAAAGCAGCATGTCCTATTGCATATGTGTTTTGACCATCTTAAAAAAAATCTGGAAGGAAAATAGCATCTTTAGTGTTCACATAGGAGAAAATGTTATGTAATTTCAGGATTCAAACCATGTTCAGGATTAAAACCATATCCAGTAAGATCCAACTTACAAGGAACTTTTAGCTGGAAAATTCACAGATTTTTATTGTCTTTCCACAAGCCAGAAAATATTCTGTGAAGATTAATTTATTGGTGTATTTCTTAATTTCCCATTGCTAAACACTAAGTTATAAATGCTCCTTCCCCCTTGCTTGAAAAGCAAATGAAGATTTCTATTTTAGTAACTGTGAACCATTTTTACATCCCTTGTAAAACACTGATCTCTTCAGCAGCTCAGCTCTGACACAATCCGGCCTTGTTTTTCCTGCCAGCTAGAAACTTAAGAATCAAAGTGGCTCCACAAACTTACAGCAACTGAACTGTTCCACAAACTGAAGTAACTAATGAAGTGAAATTAATAGGTCTGTTAAGAATTGGTTTAGCACACACTTGTCCCACAGGGGTGCATATTTAAAGCTTGAATAGTACTTTCAACAACAAGGCTTTTAACCAGAAATTATCAGAATTTGTGCAAAATCTGTTCTTAATGCACTTCCTAATAAAAGTCAGTCTGAGTTGGCTTTGTGTCTACATTTTCCCACACAGATCTAAACCAGAGCAAGGATGGAAGGTATTGTGGGTTTTTTTTTCATGGTGTGCTGCTTCTATACAAATATTTGCTTCTCTGAAAGTTACTTAGACCTAGAAATTTTATGTAAGAGTAGTGTCTTGTGTTAAGGAGTGCATAACAGCCATCGTTAGCAGCTCTGTCCTTTAAAAGAAAAGAGGGAACATGACAAAAAAGGCATTGAGGGGCTGGAGCATGTCCAGGGAAGGGAATGGAGCTGGGGAAGGGGCTGGAGCCCCAGGAGCAGCTGAGGGAGCTGAGGGGGAGGGGCTCAGTCTGGAGAAAAGGAGGCTCAGGGGAGACCTTCTGGCTCTACACAACTCCCTGACAGGAGGGGGCAGCTGGGGGGGTCGGGCTCTGCTCCCAGGGGGCAAGGGACAGGATGAGAGGGAACAGCTTCAGGTTGGGCTGGGGGAAGTTTGGATATTAGGGAAAAATTTCTTCACAGAAAGAGTGGTCAGGGATTGGAACAGACTGCACAGGGTAGTGATAGAATCACCATTCCTGGAAGTGTTCAAAAAACGTGTGGATGTTGTGCTTGAGGACATGGTTTGATGGTAAGCATGATGGTGGTGCTGGGGTGATGGATGGACTTGATCTGAAAGGGTGTTTCCAACCTTAATTTTATGATTCTATAGAATTAATTCAAAACCAAACGTATATTTTTAAGACCTTTATCATTCTGGCTACAGATACTTAGACCTTGACTCTCACATTGTTTGGGGATTTCTGTGTTGGTTTTCCCGCTTTATTGCAGAGTTGGTGTTCGAGGCTGACTCTCACGTGCCTGTGCTTCACTTTCACAGTTCAGCCTGGAGGTGCTGGAGTGCAGAGCTGCATGTCTCCAAAAGCCCTTCCTGTAGAGACCAGTGAAAGCCCAGTGTGTTAAACTGTCACTGATTGCCATTATCTTTAATTTGTCAACTTACTCTTTGAGACCTACTTTGCAAAGAGCAATGCTATCCTTGTACAGCAGCATGAGGACAGCAGGGAGCCCCACTGGTGCCCAAGTAAGCTCTTCCTCTCTGACTTGAAGCTAAAATGTGGTTATGTGTCCCTGTGCCAGCTCTGCTGTTGAGGGAATGATCGCTGGCAATGGTGCCACCAGTGGAAGATGATAACTTTAAACCACTCAAGCAGACTTTGTCAGAACACAGTAGTCTGGTGCATAACTAGTGTGTTCTGTGTAGCTAAAACTTCTTGTGATCACCTCCCAGTCTGCGTCAGGGAGGCTAGGTGGCTTATTTAATAGAGAAAGAAATGTTATTGAGCTGATACTGGTGTTTGTAATGAAGCACACCTGGGGAGCATCCCGAAAACAGGGACTGGAATGTAATATTTTAGTGCATTTCAGTATTAAATGAAGACAAAAAAACCCCAACACAAGCCCTGCAAACACTTCTACAGAGAAAAGAAATAACTAGAAAAAGAGGATGGCATTGTAGACTATGATTTTCAGTGTTAAACATTTTACTTTTGCAAATAAGGGATTTCAGCCTCTGGCAGCATTATATCCATGCATTTGTAAAAAAAGGGCAGACCTGCATCCCTTCCCTAACCAGCCTGGTCTCAGTTGTTGAACTCATTAATAGTGTGTAATTAATGTGGAGACTTAAACTAGTTTTTAGGTAGAGGTGTGAAATGCCTTTGCACCTCATTTTTAAAAGAATCATTCTACTCGATAACAAAGAATGTGAAAGAAGGGGAGGCAGGAGACTAATGAGAAGGAAAGTTCTCACTGCTAAAGTGGTGGGGTTTTGAGTTTACATTTTCCTGTGGATTTTCTCTCCTTGTAATCTTCTCACAGCAGCCACATTGTTGTACATGTTGCTGGTTATAGGGAAAACAATATTTAAGTGTAGCCCTTTCACTAGCATTTGTGGGGGGAGCTAAGACTTCAACTGTTGTATATTGTAATTAGGACAGTCATATCTGCTTCCTTCAGGAGTTCCATGACTTGGATACTGTGAGATATCTTGTCCTTTGGGAGAGTTGGAGATGGTTCCTTAAAGAGTTGGAGATGGTTCCTCATTTCCAATTCCAGAGCTAATATCAGAGTATCTCAGTCTTGTTGTAATTTGTCCTCATTTTGTTTATGACTTTGAAAGATGAATACCTTGGCAGTTTCTTGCACAAGAAACAAATACTGTGTATTTACAGACAGAAATCTGGGACCCTCATATTTCCAGTGATGCAAACACTTGCTGTAATTTATAGAATAATCATAGAATGACTTGGGTTCATAAGAAACCTTAAAGACCATCCTGTTCCAACCCCCTGCCATGGGCTGGGACACCTTCCACTAGAGCAGGTTGCTCCAAGACTCATCTAGCCTGGCCTTGGACACTTCTAGTGATGGGGTAGCCACACCTGCTCTGGGCAGCCTGTGCCAGGGCCTCACTGCTCTCTCAACAATTTCTTACACAATACATCTTTGCAGATCTTGTAGTACTTCCCAGGAATGTTTGGTTCCATTTCTGCCCCGATAGGTAACTTTAATTATATGCTCTTAAGCCTGATTGAACATCGTGCCCCCAACCCTGGATTTTGTGCCAAGTAATTTAGGGAAAACCTCCCATTTCAAAAGCAAAAGATAAGGTTATCTCTGGGAAGATGTGGAATTCTTTGTTGTGGGTTTGGAGGGGGTTGTGTTTTTTTAATGGCAGCTGTTTGAAACTGATGAAAGATGGGGAATGTTAACATTTCCTCACTGGGAGAGTGAGTGCAGGTGAGATGGTCAGAAGTGCATGATAAATGTAATTTATCACATGGATATCACTGCCACATATCTGGGGTATTTATGCAGAACTTAACTGCCAGCCTGTGATCTGCAGTAACACATTTGCTTCCTTGAAAGTAGATTTCGTTGCTCTTTCTTGAGATTATTTGTTTCTGAAGAGATTTGTTTTTCTAATAAATCAAGATACCTTCAAATTATTTTACAAGGGAGGGACTAGCAGGAAAATAATGGCATTCACTTAAAACCTTAAGTGATAGCAGAGAGACAGGAAGGTAGGTCAAACTTGGCAGTGTTCCCTGTTATGTGCCAGATTCCCCTCCTGCACGGGATCCACAAGCAGGAGAGCTCCTGGCTGTGCCACAGTGCTGCTGAGCTTGTGCACAGGGATCCTTAGAAATAAACAGAGCTGTTTATTTTGTGTGTAGGAGGCAGAGTGCATACATGCTTTAAATTACCCTCATGCTGCTGTTCTTTTTCCCCAGACTAATGTCCATTTAAACTTGTTATTTCTAGTTAACAGAAAACTGAATCTGGAGTAAATGTCTCCAAATGCCACATTTTTTTTTCCGTACATTTTCATAGAATCATAGAATGATACAGGTTGGAAGGGTCCTTACAGATTATCTCATTCCAACTCCCTGCCTTGAGCAGGGGCACCTTCCATTAGTTAGACCAGGTTGCTCCAAGCCCTGTCCAACCTGGCCTTGGACACTTTCAGGGATGGGGCAGCAACAGCTTCTCTGGGCACCCTGTGCCAGGGCCTTACCACTCTCACAGCCAGAAATTTCTTCTTAATATCAAATCTAAATTTCCCCTCTGTCAGTTTGAACCCATTCCCCCTTGTCCTGTCACTACATTTCCTGATGCAGAGTTGTTCTCAGTCTTCCTTGTAGCCCCTTCAGATCCTGGAAACTGCTGTGAGATCTCCAAACAACCATCTCTTCTGCAGGGTGAACAGCCCAAATTCTTGCATCCTGTCCCCATAGTGAAGATGCTTCAGTCTCATTAACAACTCTGTGGGCTCCTTTGGACTTGCTCAAACAGTCCCATGTCCTTCTAATGCTGGGGGCCCAAGAACTTTTGTACTTCTTCCACTGACCGTGCTCTGCTCAGATACTGAAAGCTGGATCCTGCTGGCAAGCAGGATCGATGTCATGGAGCGGAGCAATTTGGTGCCATGGAGTTCATACAAACCACCCAGTGAGACAGAAGTGACAAGCAGGGCTCCTCAACCTAATGTGTTTATCAGCTAAAGGGATTTATTCTGAGTAGCTGGTGGCAGAGCAGATAAGGGCCCTGACAGTGCAGCAGACATTGCAGAGCCGTGGTGGCCCAGGAGCCATAGGTATTACTGCACCAAAGAATGTTTATCTCAAGAGACTGTTTAGTTTATCAGATGCTCCACTCCTGGTCTTGTTTCCCTGAAAGACATCTTGCACTGATTTTCATTCATTTTCAGAAATTTAAATAATTCCTCGGGGTATGGAATTTATAGACTCGGTATCAATTGTAATCATGTGGAGGCTGATTTTTAAATTGCCTTTACTTTGTAATTCAAATTGTGTTGTATGGTAGGCATTAATTATGTCAGCCAGCATCTATTTACAAAAGGGGATTTAAAAACGGGCAGTTCTTATCAGCTAGTGACATTTGGCAGATGGATGGTTTCAGTAACAAAAAAAAGGAGAAGAGGAAGGGGGGGCCTGTACCCAACCTGCCAAAGGCTGGAGTCTCATACCTTCCCTGGTGTAGCATTTGTCTGCCAGTAGGAGGGAGAGCAAAACAACGGCTTAATTGCATGCAAAATAAGTTCGGAGATCTTCGTGTCCCTTTTAGTTAAGCACTTGGAGCTTTCAAAGCCCCTTGATGTGGGAGCAGGTCTGGGAGCCAGCCTCCAGAGCAGGGCAACTCCAGCATCCTGCTGCCAGAGGAGAGGAGGCTCCAGCTACAAACTCCCACTGGTAAACTCAGCTTTTCAGGGTTTCACTTCCCAGATGAAAGAGCAGAATTTGTGGTCTGTTCCAGAGGAAACAGAGATATTCATGTCACTGACATATGAGACTTGGAGCTGGGGGCCCAGGAGTATGCTTTGTGGGGGTAAAAACTGTAAAAAATGAGGCAGAGGGACAATACTAGTGAGCAGCTGGTCTGAATTTAGGACAAAAGCCAGTGAGCTATTTTTTTCTTCCTTTCCATCTTCATAAGAGACAAAAGAAATGGCAGTTCCACTGCTGGGGCACCTGGGGACCAAACCCACAAGTTCACAGGCAGCATGCCCTTTGCGTGGCTCTCTACCCTGTGTGTGGCTGATGGGGCAGCCCCATGGCCCTGGGTGTGAAACGCAAAACCCACAGAGGAATCGGGAAGAGGGAATCTGCAGAAAGGGCTCCCACCCTTGGACTAGTGGCAGCCCTGCCAGAGCCTGAAAGAGGTGGCTGATGAGGAGCCTCTGCATGGCTCTGCAAGTTTGCAATCCTCTGCTGAGTCTGGTCCTTTGGTAAATGTTTCTTAAGCGTATTTGCAGAAGACTCTATCTTCATCTTACCCGACAGACTCTTCTTTTATGGCATCTGTTGCTGGGGTTAGCTAAGGCGAGTTATATATGGTGGTGTTGTTTTCTCAGCCTTGCCTGTGCAATGAAAGGTGTTTCCCTGTGCAGCTGTTGGCTGCAATAACCTGTTGTGCATCACACAAGAAGTGCGCGTGCCTGTGTGTGTCCATACACACAGAGCTTTTTTCCATGTGGCGAGCGTACCTGAGGACATCTGGCTTCCTTCTGTTAAAGGCAGAAGCGAGGAACACTCTCTTGAGGTGAAAAATCCCACAGCCAATTTCATTTCCTATTCTTAGTAGATGCTGAGGATCCTTTTGTTTTACAGACAAGCCAAACACATGGCCAACATCCCCTTTCCTTTCAGTGCTGCTGCAGAGGAGTCTATTGGAGCCCCGAGATGCTCCTGCTCCACAGGCCTTTTATGCCCTCTTTCAAAAGAAACAGCTATTGAAACCCCTGACCATGAAGCTTTTGAGTTTTCCAGTGTTTTCCACATCGCCCTTGGTTTCCATGACGGTGTAACCTTGGAGGGGCACAATGTGGGCTGGGCCATGCATCCCCGACTGACAGCCGGGACCATTGTCCCAGCCCAGGGACCTTGTGTGGATCTTTAGAAGTGATACTTTCCCTTTTTCCTCTCAAGGCTGCTTTGCTGCTCTTGTGCCATCCAGCACAAGCAATAGCATCCACTTTTGTTTTCCAGTGGAAGCAGAAGTACTGATTGTTGTCTTGCTATGGTGCTTATGTGGGTAAAGTAGAGGGGAATTGCATCAGTTTGGTTAAGGTTAGTGTCTAGGTAATTCCCAAATGTCCTTGTGTTTGAGAAGGCTTCATAACTGCAAATTAGGATGTAAATTTTGACGAGCTAATCCTGTTCTAATTCTAAAGATAGTGGGAAGAATTAAGTAGCTGATAACATTTCTCTTCAGGAGGGGTGGTATCAGGACAGTATCTTGGACACTTGTAACTGGAGGTCAGTTGATTTAACAATCATTTTCCATTACCAGAACAAGCTGAAGCCCAGGCAGTAATGATTATATCTTCCAGCTCTCCTTCACAAACAGAAAATGCGACCAAGAGCTGAACAAACCAGTCCTTGTGGATCAGGATATCAGTGTGTTCTGGCCATGACTCAGCAAAGCACTGTGAATCTTTGTACCAATACCCCCAAATAATCCTTTAAGATTGCATTGAACCTGATATAGGCAACTAGGCTTTGACAAGATTTTAAAATCTTTCTTTCTTTACCCCCAGAATTGCTCGTAGTTAGAAATCTCCAGGGAGGACTACTGTGTTAAACTTGTGAATGAACACAAAAGAAAAGACAGAAAATAAAGGTTCTGGACATGTATTCTCTCATCTCTTATGAATGTAACATCCTGTAAAACTTACGTAGGACTGGGGTGGAGAGTTTGGGACTGGCTATTACTTCTTGTAGAAAAGGTGGAAAAGGCACGCTGAGACAGCACTGGTGCTTACAAGCAGGTGGATACAGCTGGACCAAGTCAAATCTCTGAGCTCTAATCTACCTTGTCTGGATTAAAGAGGAGTAATTTGTTCAACATCATCTAAGGGAAGAGAGCCAGTTGTGCGCTATCAAGCAAAACGGTGTGTGGTTGTTTCCTGAGTACGATCCGTTAAGAGGCTGAGCTTACACTGCCAAAGCCTTCCCCTCCCTACAGCAGCCAAACTCACACTCGTTTCCTAGAGACAAAAGGCTGGTGCTTTCCCCTCTTAAATCACAGCTACCAGTGTCTGGAAATAATTTTAAAATTCCTACACATTATTCAAGGCAGAAGAATTACTAAAATTGTGCTTTAAGCAAAACAGCATTCTTAGATTGCTAAGGCAGTAAACACCAGCTTTGGGAAATGCATTTGCGATTTCAACATCTGTTTTGGAGCTGATATTTAACTATTCCACATTTATTTTAATGCCTGGTTGGCCACTTCCCTGTTATACATATGCAGCACCAAAGCAAAGATAGAAGGAGTGAGTCTATTCTTGAATTCGTGCTGCAGGTTAGCTCCTGTTCCTTATTTTTTTTGTTTTATTGATTAAGTGAATAGATGTTTGTTCTGTCTGCAGCCTGAACATGATCTGAGAGGTTTGCAGAACCCTGTGCAGTGGGAAAGCACTGTGTGTTCTTTACAGAACAATGAGAAGGGCAAGAAGAGAGCACATGTTCTTCCTCTGCAATGTGATTTCAAGAAGACGGTGTTGATAGAGCAGTCCCTGTAGATAATCTGGGATGTTTGTCCTGACTTGTGTGGACAGGCCCATGTTCACCTGCCTGTCCAGGCTGCTTGGACTCTAGCTGACCGTGCTCCCGAGGTTGGAGCTTCCACCAACACACGCTGTGCTCCAGCCTATGACCTCCTGTAGCTCAAGTACTTTTCTTTGCTGGAGAAACCTGTCTTCAGAAATTTTTTGAGAGTTTCAGTTGAGCCATCCCAAACTGTTGTGCCTTAATTAAGCTGAAGTAGTTCATCTGTGGGTGAAACCATCACTGTGGCTCCATGTGCCAACTGAACAGGTATAAAGCTCTTTGATGATGAAAGGTATTCCCAGCATGAAAGAGGCCTATTTCAAATCATTACTTAAGAGAGTGGCATCCTCAACACAAGACAGGCAGAATTGAAATAGTATTTCTGCCCTTTAGTGAAGGTAGGTTTGCAGTCCTTAGATTGCTCAGTTTGCTTAGCAAGAGTTATGTTGGCACTGATAACTCAGCGGCTGCATGTTCTTACTCTTTCTTGAATAGGTGTTGTATGGACTTGAACATTCTCTTTCCTTTGTGGGACATGAGAAGTTTGGGCAACTGGCATTTGCATCTGGAGCTTTTCATTGCTGTGGCACTGATGTTGGTGTGAGCCCAGGGTGGGCAGGACAAGCAGCTGTTGCTGCCTGAATGCTCTGCTCTCCTCTCCAGATGTTAATCAGTGGTCAGAGCTCACGGCCTGCAGACTTCCACCCTAAAAACCATTTTCCAGCCTCCTGCTCTTAGGGGCTCTTCCTGCCCAAGGACTTAGTCTGGCTCCTGCACCGACATTGCTCTCTCACCTGAGATTTGGACCGTCCAGCAACTGCGATCTTCATAAATTGCTCTAGAAGGAGCAAACCATGAAATTTTAATCAAGATTTATGAAGAGCCACATGGCCTTCTTGACAATTTAAAGAGCAGAACTTCAGAAGGGTGTGCTTCTTGCTCTTGTAATTCTGAAAATTAGACTGTCAGCTGCTGCAGTTTGCAATCCCAAAGTCACTAGTTGCTTTTGGAAGTCTCATCTCACAATTTTTTTCCAAATCTTACCCAAATTTATTGAACTGTAAAACATCCAAGCAGTTGCTGAATGGCTGTGAAATTTAGTGTCATGTTTGTTTTAGGAAAAGTGCAGTTTATAAAGCTTCAGTATTTCACTAGATAAAAATATATTTACAGAAAGAAAGAACCATTTTTTACCTTCTTCAATGCGAATTGACATTTTTGCTTTGTCTTAGATATTAAAATAAAATAAAAATCTCAGCTTGTTCTTATTTATTAAAAAAGAGGTTTATTACTATTTAAATAAATAATGAAGAAGAATTTAAGAAAATAAATAATAGCTTAACCTTAAAATTCATGAGGAATAATAAAACCTGTTATTTATCTTGAGCTCTGTGGGTGCTTTAGGACCTGCCTGGTTCTCTGTGATCCTGGAACTTTTGAGATGATTTAAGACAGTGAAAAGAGATGAAAGAATAGGAACTCAGGAAGAAGATATTTTATTCCTGTTCTGCACATAAGAGTGAAAGAGTTCTGGAGACCTGCACCTTTTCTTTAGGTGACTTAATTTTTTTCTAAAATCAAACAGGACTGATCTGATCTGACACGTTACTGGGGTTTCTAAGTGTCTGCTGCATCTGTCCCAGATTCTTACACTTCAAGAGAAGAACTGGTTGTAAGTGGGCTCAATTGCAGCAATTAAAAATTTGGCCGAAAAGACGAAGGAGCTTGGGATATCCACAAGCCAGCCAAGTACTTGTGGTCCTGCAATTCATGAACTATTGCAGAAAAGCAGAGAGATCTGAGTTCCTGTCAGTCTGCCTGTTCTCAGATTTCCACAAGCTGTGAAGGAGCCAAGAGACCCCATGGTGCTGGATTTCCCTGGGTGTCCCTGAGTGTCCCTTGGTGCTGGCTGTCTCTCACTGCTCAAGCAATGACTCTGCTCCAACAACCGGCTTTGCTTTTGTGATCCCTGCACCAGGTCCCATGTGTTCCAGTTGGGAACAACCTTGTCTGATGTTCACTTAGTTATAAACTCTGTAGAGAAAAGGGAGATTTGCAGTGATTAAGCTGAGTTCCCAAACTATTGGGAGCAGCACAGAGGCCGTAGGAGTAGACTCAGCTCTGTTTGGAACCAGATTAGTCTCCAGCATTTGTCTTGCTGTAATATTGCTTAAAAACACTACTGACTTAATTGTGACATAGTTAACATTCATCTAGTAATTAATGAGTATTACAGTGTCTGCTCTGGACTTGTCAGGATTCCTACTGTGAGCTCATTTGATGCTGAATTGTACTGTACCATGTGCAATGCTTTGCAAGTCATCAGTCTTAGTGACACTTAAAATTCTCTGACAACCTGACAATCTCCACCTAGGCCAAGGAAATTACAGGATGTCTCAGCACATGGGAACTGAACAAAAAGATTGGGTTGGTTAAAGTCCTCATAATGGGCTACTGAATTGTTTCACTGTTCAGCTTCTCTGTAAAATATCAATTAATGGTTGTAATGTAATCAGAGTAATTAAATTCCAAAGGCTTGCATGTAAAAAGCAGAGCTTTTTAAATAGGAATCCAGCCTCAAGTATTTTAGTTGGTCTGTTTGTGTTTAAAAGTTTCTCCAGATGACTTTTTTTAATGGTGTCATAGTTAGGGAACTGTTAAAGGGCTTTGTGTGTTTGAGGTTTAGGGCGTGTTTTGAGCTTGGCTGCACACAACATTTGATCAACTGAAAAAGCAAAACCTGCTTTAAAGCTGAAACACAGGGATGCAGACACAGGTCCAGAGGCGTGGGAAGCAGGGACAGCCTCTGCTACACATCTTAGGCCCTGGCTTCATCTGCTTAAGAGTCTTCAGCTGATGGATAATTGTAGCTTACCTTTACCTGAGTTCTGAACAATGACAAGCTAGTCTCTCTAAAGCACTTCGGATGTGATACTTGAAAAGTACTGCTCTCTTAGGTGTAGCACATTCAGGATCTTGCCTCCATTAATGTGCTTTACAAGATAGGAAAAAAATAAAGTGTGACTTATGACAAGAACATTTTCCCTGTTATTTCTCCTGATGCAGGGAGAACTGCTCCTTCAGAAAGTTTAATTTTGGTTTATTTCAGCAGAGCTGCTCCCTCAGCTTTCAACAGAACTGAATCAAATACTCTTCTGTTAGGACCAAAATGACTTTTCTGGCTATGATATTCTGAAATTATTGGTGATTTTGGGATACATTGTTTTCAACTGCATTGAAAGGTTCCAAATGAGAAAAGGTGCTAACATCCACATCCAAAAAATCAACTTTAGAAGATTTGAGTAACTGGATTTGAAACATTTTCGGCCATAGACCAGGAAATGGAGGGACCTAATTGTGGCCTTCCAGTACCAGAAGGGGCCTAAAAGAAACATGGAGAGAGACTGTTTACATGTGTCTGGAGTCACAAGTGGGAATACCTTCACAATGACAGAGAGTAGGTTTAGATTAGATGCAAGGAAGAAATTCTTCCCTGTGAGGGTGAGGAGGCCCTGGCCTAGAGAAGCTGTGACTGCCTCATCCCTGGAAATGTCCAAGGCCCAGATGGACAGGGCTTGAAGCAGCCTGGTCTAGTGGAAGGTGTCTCGGCTCACTACAGGGAGTAGAATGAGATTATCTTCCAAACCATCCTGTGATTCCCATTAAATCACCTGGAATTCGTGGCAGACAATGTTGTCCTGAAAGCTGCACACCCAAGGTATGTTTGTCTATGTACGTGCTTCATTTAATCAACTTCCAGAGGTACATACTCACCTCAAGGAGTATTTGTTACTTATTCAAAAAAGCAGTGAGATGAGTCTTTTACACCACTACTGGATTTATAAGCTACTGGAAACCTGCTTGAAGTCTAATAGAGATTTCCTTCACTGGTGATAAGATAGGGGAAAAAAAGGCAATTTCACAAACTGAGATTATTATTATTTGCATGACAGCACCAGTACAAGTTGTGCTATTAGAGAAAAGAACTAGGCATGCACAGCTCCAAGGAATAGATGGAGAGGAGATCTGAACCATGAAGCTGTTCAGAGGACATATAGACTTAAGCTTTGCAGAGTTGCTGGGAAGGAATTTAAATACCTTAACCTGTTTGCAGGTAAGTGTTGCTGCTTCTCGCAGGTCATTAAGAAAATGCTGGATGCATAGCTCCATTTGGAGAGGAAGTTTCCATTTGGAGAATAAGCTCATGGAGGCACAGAGATACAAAGAAAGCATTTTAATGCGAGAGCAGAGGCTTTGGGAGCTGGGGAAACAAAAGGAAAACCCAGGAATGCCCATAACGTTGCAACAGCCTTGGGGGATTTTTTGTGTCTTCAGACAAAATTAGTGAAGGGAGTTTGGTCTGAGGGCCTCCTGGAGGCTCACGGAAATTAGCACATGAGCTGCTTCTGCTTCAGTAAACCCTGTACTGTGTTCCAGGAAGAGCTGTGGAAATGTGGTGCTTCCATAGCTCCTTTTTAAATGTAAAATTAGTTAATTGGTGTGAATAGAGTTACTTGATCAAACTGATTAGAAGTTTCTGCAATTGGTTTGAAGAATTAAGTTCTCTGTCTCCTGTTAGTTCATGAACAGCTTCTGCCAGTTCTGCCCCCTGCCCAGGTTCTTGATGGAGCTTGTCCTGTGCCAGAAGCAGTTGCCTCCCTCATGCAGTGGGCAGACAAAGGGCTTGGGCTTGCTCCAGCCTACCAGGGTGTGGTGTTTCCCCAGGTCTCGGGAGCAGCAGCTTGTCTGGTTGATGCAGCCACTGCTCTGCCCACTGGCTTTTTTCTTCTCTGGACACACCAACTCAGGAACCTGAGAGTAGAATCTAGAGGCTCCCAGGAATACAGTCTCTTGCCCAATTTCACTTCATTCCCATCAATCTTCCCTCAGGTAGAGACAGTTGGTGCAGGAACCAGTTAGCAGTAGTTCTTTAGAAGGAAGTTACTTGCTGAAATGCTTTTCAAATTAAGTGCTCCAAAACCAGAGAAGCCACCGTGCTCCCACCCTATGTGAATGCCATGAAAACCAGATGTTCCTTATCTCATGGGACTGCCTGTACAGAGCAGTGCCACTGTTGTGCAGTGTCACTGGTGTCTCAGGTGTCACAGGTGGGTAGCACTGCCCTCCTGCAAACAGAGTGTGATGCCTGAGGTCTGTGTGTGGCACTTCGTGCAGGGACCCTCTAACACTCTCTCTCCCACTGCAGGTGCATTACTTTTAGGAGGGATCCTCTATTCCTGGCAGTTCCCTCACTTCAATGCCCTGAGCTGGGGTCTGCGGGAAGATTACTCCCGAGGAGGATACTGTATGATGTCTGTCACTCACCCAGGGCTGTGCAGGCGGGTGGCTCTGCGTCACTGCTTGGCCTTAATTGGACTCTCAACGGTGGCTCCTGTCCTCGACATCACCACGTGGACTTTCCCCATCATTTCACTCCCTATCAACCTCTATATCTCCTACCTCGGCTTTCGGTTCTACAGGGATGCTGACCGCAGCAGCTCCAGGAAGCTCTTCTTCTGCAGTCTGTGGCACTTGCCAATGCTGCTGCTCGTCATGTTCACCTGCAAGAAATCGGTCCAGGAGAAGGAAGACAAAGGCAATCTTTCCGGGGAAAGTCATGAGACGGCTGTGGAAATTAGATTGCCTTAAATGTCGATACCTGTCATCCTCGTGACACATCAGGTAGAATATTTTAGTAATTGCAAGGAGGAATCCTGTGGGAATCTGTTTGAAGAAGAATCATTTGTGCCTAACGACCACTTCATGTGATAATTTTCTGTTTTCTTTTGAAAGGGAATAGTCAGGAGAGCTTAAAGCATTCAGGCCTTAGGCCCCTTAACTCATCACAGGTTATGATTTAGCCTATTCCGGAAGCACATCACTTTGGGATGGCTTTCCAAGGTCCCTGTGAGTCATGTTCTCTGTCCTCATGGGTAGTTGAGATAGCTAAGTTAGGAAGTCACATGTGCTGCCGTCAGCACTGGCAGCCTTGGTGAAACCATCAGTAAATGACCTATGAATGATTTCTCACCCTTCTCCCCAAGCACCCTTTCCTTTAATTTAAGCTTTGAGGCACATGAGAGGGTGAACTCTTCTTCTCTGAATCCATGCCATCCCTGCACTGGTATTACATAAAGCCCTCAGTTTTGGGGGCTTTTTTTCAATCAGCTGCTCTTCCCAAGGTTCCCCTTCACATCAGTAGATTTTTAGTCTCATACACCTGGCACAGTGCTAAAGGAGTGAAGAAAACTGTCTTTCAGCACAACACACACAAGCATTTAAAGAGCTCTCCTGTAGCATATTCGTTGGACACACTGAGCCATTCTACTGTATTTCCATCACAGGGAACTTCTGACTCCCATGTGGTTGCACGTCATTAATGTTTGAGCCATGTGTGTCAGATCTTCAGCTGGTAAAAATCACCATTACTGTTTATGGCAGGGAGGCTGTGAATTGTGGAGGAGGTGAGAAACCTCCTCCCAGAGCTGGGTGGTTGTCAGGCTTTTCCATGTTAATGTGTCTTATGCCAGCCCATTGAGTCTCAGCATCCTTAGGCAAGCACTGGACTGCCAACAAGAGCTTGAGCTGTGTTTAATGTCACAGCGTGGGTGGTGGCTCAGACAGGCTTCACTCTGGGAGTGATTAATAGGTAAGGAAACACATTTTACAGAAAAAGGGCTGGGGAGCTAACAGAATGCTCACTTGCTGATGCAGCCAGTGTCTCCCCAAAACAATTATTGTGGATGGTTTCCCAAGAAAAGTGGATTATTCCCGTTAAATGGCATGCTGAAGAACATTTCTGGTCACAGTTTAACATGCTTGTGATCCTGCTACTCAGCTGTGGCTCACCCTCATCTTGCCTGGAGCTGTCTGTGACCTCCTGGTGTGCTCCCAAACACAGTAACATCGGGGGCAGACAGAGACAGTGATAGTTTATTGTGTTAGTGCCTGTTATGACTTGATGTGTTTTCATGCCAAGATTTCTTTCCCATGTGGAGAGGGACTAGGAAGCAGGATGAGCACTGATCCAAAGATACAGCAGTACCTGAAAAGGAAGATACTCTCTCGAGCTTGATCTCAAATAAAACCCCTCAGGAAATGTCACAAATCTGCCACCACAGATGTATCACACTGACATAAAACCTTCCCTGGCTGCTCTCATGATCCAAGCCTGTCTCTTGGTCTCAGTTATGCTGGTGTAAATCAGGAGTGAAATGGTTTAACCTCTGTTTTCTGGCAGAAAAACAGAGATTGCAGGAGCGAGGCCACCTGTTTCCATGGCTCTTAAATAATTGCCTGCAAGATTTGGTGACCTGAGTGATTGCAGGTGACAAGATGGAGTTCCCTCACTGTCTGACAGACTCTACTATGCTCAAGTTACTGTGAATGACACTTTGTGGAACTATATGGAAACTGTGCAACTCCCAAATTTCTTTTAAAAATGCATCCAGTCTTCTCTGCAATAAAGTGCATACTGTCCAAAAAGAGATGAGTGCTCCAAATCTGTTTTAAACTTTCCACTTCTTATTGAACCTCTATTCGAGTTCAGTTAATTGCAAAGGTATTTGATAGTTTTGGGGCGCTTCTCACAGCAGCAATGTTCTTGACCGCTGCAAGAGTAAGGACAGCTTGTGAAATAGTGATTTATTGTGCAAAGTAGCACACTGAAAATAAATTGAAAAGGGTTCATGCGAAACCAAAGAATTTGGTCAACCTTTAGGTGGGAGACAAACCTGAAGAGAGCAGATGGCTCACAAAAAACCACAGATCCTCCCAGAGGCAAAAAGTGGTGCTGAGGCCAGGAGGGTTGTGGGTTTCTCCTAAGTCATTATGAGCTAGGCTTCGGATGGCCTGCAGTTCCTGGGTGCTGCTGAGGAATTCCATTCTGATTAAAGGTCTCAAGGACATGCCTGTGGTTGTGAAGAGAGTAATCTTCATTTCTTGAGCCAAAATGTGTAACATTCACATGGTTTAGGGCTGGACAGTAATCATCACTGAATGTCTGCAAAATGCAGGTCGCTGCGTTGCACCAACATCTCCTCACCCAGTGGGTCTGGCCTTAGGAAAAGCATGGCTTTAGAATCAGTGGATCTGGGATTTGAATGTAAGATCATACCTTATTTAAATCTCTTATTTAAAAATAAAAGCTTTCTTTACCTAGAAAGTGTTCTCAACTCTGCTGCACGTTGGCCATGTGTCAGATGTGGATGAAACCATATGCTGCCATTTTACTGCCTTTAGGAAATTTTGCAGTTGCATATGCTTTGCAAATAGACACCTTGCCAAACTGAAGACTTAGCAGGAGATAGACACTGCAGTAGGTGCTCTGAGGTCTCTGTTTCAGTATTTCTGGTGCCACTGTGGAAAATGAAAATTCCTCAACTGCCTGCCATCACCCAAGGATGTTTGTGGTCCCTGTGACCCTCCAGGAAGGATTAATGCCAGCCATCCACCCCTCCAGCACTGCTGATACTGCTGCCCAAATTCTGCAGGAAAAGAGGCAAGTGAGGTGGATGAGGTGCCTTGCTGGGATGGCTTTGCACAGGAGATAAACCTGGGATTTCTGCATCTTTATGCTGGGCTGTGCAAACATCAGGGTTTGGGGGCTCCTTGAACCTGGAACAGCAGTTCCTGCATGGAAATGCAATGTTGTTTTTCCCTTGTCCCATTTGGATAACTTGAATATGGTTGTTTGTCACTCTTTATCCTGGTTACTCAGGAAATCCCCATGAACTGGTCCTGCAGAATCACAGAATGGTTTGGCTTGAAAGGAGCCTTAAAGACCTTCTTGTTCCAACCCTCAGCCATAGAATACCTGTCCTTTATGTGGTAGTGCAAAAAATAGCAGTGGTGTGCTGTGTCCCTCCTAGCCCTGGTCTGCTGGTTGCTGAGAGGGTCCCATCTCAGTGTTGCAGTCACAGGAGGCAGCTCTGCACCAAAGCTCATGGAGGAATATGAACCAGTGACTCACGAGGATGAAGCTGGTTTTTGTCTATTTGGACTTCAAATCTTTTGTGTGGTTTTGTGGATAAACCAGTAGCCCTAAGGCTCAAGAGATCTTAATTCTTTCCAGATATCTGTAGAAGAAATGCACTCCAGCTATAAAATAGGGATGGAGATACTTCTTGGAGGAGGGAACAGCTTATGTCTCTGTCAGCTGATGCCCATTGTTCTGAACAGCCCTGCAAGGTGAGCACTGGGTAAGGCTTTGAGGAGTTTAAGGGAGAGGAGGGTCCCCTCCTCTCTCCTTTGCCTTGAGATTCAGCAGATCACGGAGCACAGCACTGGACTTGCAGGGTGGTGTGGGGAGCTGAGCTATGTGACAGGGAGTTGCCCTGAGCCCTCAGGTTCACAAGGAGCCCCAGGCCTTGTGTGAGCTGTGTGTGGTACCCCAACAGAGCAGGCATCCTGGTACGCCTGCCAGGGAGGCATCCCAGCACAGCAGGCCTCCCAGCATGGTAGGCAGTTGGTGGAACAAAATGCTCTGCTCTTTGTTCCAGCATGAGTGAAGAAACCCAATCCCTGTGCTCACAGCACTTTCCTTCTCATTTCCCCCACTGGGTTTTTTTTTTCTCACTTCCTGTATCAATCTCCGATATAATCTGCCCCAGCACAGTCACACATTCACACTCTCCTGGCTCCAGAAGCATTTCCCACTCAGCCAGGCACTTCAAGGCTTACACAAAACACCCATCCTTTCCAGTTCTGACAGTCCCAGGAGAGGTAGAAATGGAAACAGTGATACTGTTAGAAATCATTCTCATTACAGATAGGAAGCATGTTGTCCTGGTTGCTCTCCAGAGGTGATTAGATATTCCCTCTTCCTTGGAAATGCAGGGTGTCTACAGAACACTTTGCTATTAAAAGACAGATATCAGCACTGTTTCCTACAAGCAGCCCTGCTGGAGGTGGTAATTCTATATGGGCCATTGCAGGCTGTCCCCAACGGCATTTTGAGTCTTGGAATTTCCTAACCAGGCAAAGAGCCAGTCCCAGTGAGTGCTCATGGGATGCAAGATGCCACTTGTGCTGTCCCTGGGTCCTTGAGTCAGTTATTTGCCTCTTGGTGCTGCAATTCCTTCTTCCCATCGTGGCAAGGTCAGTGCTGCAGGGCAGGGCTTGTCCCCCAGGGGTACGTGTCCAGCAATTGGCCTCACCCAAGGTAAGTCAGAGTCTGCTTCTAATGTTCATCATCTCCCAAATAGCATGGGGTTAGTTTGGAGTCAAAGGTCACAACTGTGTTGTGAGTTCAGAAGTGTCATCAGTGACGACCCTCCTCCCTGAGATCCCTCAGGCTGTGCCCTTCTGGATATTTCCTTGATAATTCCCTTGAAGTTTTTTAGTCCCTTCTGAAATAAAAGTACTACAGGCTTCTACAGCTCCAGCAGGAGGCCTAGTGAGCTTCAGAGCTGCCTTCTGAACCCTTCTGTTCACAGAATCCTAGAATAGCTGGGGTTGGAAGGGACCTCTGGAGCTCATCTCATCCAATGTCCTGCCAAGGCAGGGTCACCCAGAGCAGGTGACACAGAAACATGTCCAGGTGGGATTGGAATGTCTCCAGACAGGGAAAGTCCACACCCTTCCTGGGAGTTCCAGTGGTCTACCACCCTCAGTGGAAATAAGTTCTTTCTCATATTGAAGTAGAACTTGTGTTTTAGTTTATGGCCACTGCTCCTTGTACTGTCACTGGGCTCCACTGAATAGTCTGGCACCATTGTCCATCACCTCTGCTTTTCTGCTTCCAGACTTTACCTGTTTGCGCTGAAGATTTTCCAGCCTGGGTCAGCACCTCAGGCTACTTTCCAGTATTTCAAAAAAGTACAGTTCATTTGTTTCACAGAACAGGGTTGGCAAAACAAGCTGTTTTCCCACAATGTGGAGATGGTTTCCTACTGTTCCTAACCAGTTCTGGCACCGCCAGGTCTTGGAGCGAGAACTGACGATTTGGCAGCAGGCTCAGGTTGGCGCATTAAACCATTCTAGGAAGGTGCTGGATGTTTCTCTCAGTGCCTGAAAGGTCATGGCTCTCAAATGCTTGCTTGAGCATTGCTGACCCTTCCTAAGAGATGCTTTGTGTGTGATGGGCGTGGACTGTACTGAGGAGCTGGTGAGGAGCTGCTGCCATGGCCCATGTGCTTTGGGAGAGCACAAGGACTCAGAAAAAGGTGCTAGAAAGGAGGGTGCCTGACCCTAACCACTAGTGCTGGAACAGCTCTAAATTCATGCCTATATTCCCATTTTTGTAGGACACCCGGCTCAGTCTTGCACACTGAGTGTGTGGGCTACCCAGGAGGAGGTTTCCATGTGTCTCCAAAGCATGGGCAGCCCCCAGGACTGAGGCTGTTTGGCAGTTGAGGTTTTTTCTCTGGTTTTGCTGTCCCGGATGCATCCCATGGTCCTTTCTGCTTCCTGCTCCCCTATTTAGCACTTTCTATTGTAATTACAGATTCCCTTTTATACATTTTTTTCATGGAATGTGTGCTGTAACACACATTGCTTGTGCCCCTCAAAACTGCTGTTGTAGCCAGACTCTCTGTTCTTCAAGGGAAACACAGACTTTGGGGAATTGTCCTGACTGACTGGAAACAGCAGCAATCTGATCTCCCACACTGACCAAATTGTCCCTAACTGGGATGACTGGGGATATCTTGCCTATCTTCCTCACCCCTAAAGCAAGCAGGGAGAAGAGAGAAAGAGTCATACCTGCAGGTAGGGTGCACAAAGACCAGACAATGCTGCCAAAGGATCTCCCAGCCTGGCAGGACGGGCTCCAGCACTGAACAACTTCTGGTGCAGGTTTGGACGTACGGCACCCAAAGCTCATTTGCAAAGAAGTGTGTGGCCCAGAGACCCATCGTTTTTTTTGGTTTTTTTTTCCAACCAAGGAGAAAGATCAAGAGTTTTGCTGCTGAGAAAGACTGGGAGACATCTGGGATTTTTTTAAATTTTTTTTTTAATTTTTTTTGCAATGGAAAGGAGACACTGTGTCAAATTAAAGTTGAAACAGAGATGCAAATAAAGTAATTAAGGCATTTCTGCAGTGCTTCCAGGGGAGCTGCTGGACGGCATCCAGACTGGGGAAAGCAACAGTTGAGTTTATCAGCTGAATTCCAAGGTTTGGATGGATATTTGTGCTGCAGAGCTGCCAAGATCATCCCTGCACTGAACCACTCCCAGCAGCACCAAAGGGAAATTCAGGCCTGCTGGGGGAAGCAAGATGGCTGGGGCCACATAGTCACTCAGCAGCAGAGAGGAATAATATGTAGGTCTCTCCTCCCTCATCTGATTGCTCTGGCCTGGTTGTTACATTGCACTTGTCTTTCAGCAGGAGCAAGGACTGGCAGGAGCTGTCAATATGTTGGGAGTGAGGCTGATTAACACTTCCCACTTCAAAAATGAGCATTGGGAAGAGTGTAGTGAAAGCATCTGCAGGCAGATGTTCCCATGCCATCTCTTCCCTGTGCTGAGAGCTCTGCACAGGCTGTAGATCAGTCCCCATCCTGTTGGACCCCATGGACCTTGGCCAGGGCAGGTAGTGCCTCCAGGGCTGTCAATTGATGACAGACACTTCTGTTTTAGGATGGGAGGGGGTCTGCCCTCTGTGGCGTAACTGCTGCCCGGCAGGTCTGGTCCCCAGGAATCACCCAGCACTGCGTCCCACGCTCCTGCTGGAAGCAGCATCACTGGGCTTCCTGCAGGGATTGCTCCGTGGGGGTGTTTGGGAGGTGCCTTTGGGTGAGGTGAGGAGCCATCAGGCTGGAAGAAGTGCAAGCTGAACTAGATACCTGCAGACCTGAGCCTTGGTGGCATCAGTCTCTGGAGCCGTGACCATGCCAGAGATGTCATCGGACTACACAGCTCAGAGCTCTGGAGACGGTCCAGCGCCGCCCACCCGCCGCTTGTGTGCCTCTCTTACAGGGGGGACTGCAGGAAGGCCGCGCTGGACAGACGGACAGAGGGACAGCGATTGCTCCGCGTGGCTGCCGGGATGTGCGGGCTCCTGGAGTCTCGCTCGACTGCGGTGACGGGAACTCCCTCTGTTGACTTCTGCCGAAGTTGCATCCCTTCATCCAGCGGTGTCCCTGGCTCTGGTAATAAATAGCACCTTCCGTAATGTCTGTAGCCCTCAGTAAACCACAGACCAGACTGATTGTTGCTGCTTTTGTAGCCTTTGCAGAGCTGTTTTTATTTATAATTGCACCCCACTGGTCTGCTTATAATCGTTTTCCTGGCTGCATCCCATGAGGTCCAGTGCTGCATAGCCACATTTCATAGTAGCTGTTGTTGGTTCTAATCACTTGTTATTTGGATGATATATTAATAGCAGTATCTCTGTGAAGCTTTAGAGTGTTTTCTTTCTCAAAACATTTGCAATAAAAGCTAAGTGTTAGCTCTAACAACACATGTGTTTCCTTTGGCTACCTCCTCCAGCGATGAATCCAATTAACTGAGTGCTCAGTGGAGAGCCTGTCCCACCCCATCCTGTCCTGCCTCCTCCCCAGAGCCTCTCCTGAACCTCTGATTAAAAGGTGTTTGAGACTCCAGTGGGAATAAGGGTGCTTGAAAGGCACCATGTCATTGGAGAGGTGTGAGCTTGTAATTGCCCATGTACAGTCTGTAGGAGGCTGCAATAATCCCGACTATACTTTGCAGATGTTCATTTATGTCTTGTGTTCTCCTAAACCCCAAACAACCCATCATACTATATTTCCCAGTGAGGAAGGGTGATGAGGCTGGGTGGTTTGATGCACTTGGGATGAGAAAACACTAGTGAAAACAGAAATAAAACCAAAGATGTTGCCTCCTGAACATCCTGAGCCTGTGGGTGGGGTGATGCTCTTTATTTTAGCCATTTATGGGGGAAACCACCCCCCAGTAAAACCTGTCTTTGCTGGAGGTGGTTTAAAGGGAACACTTAACTCACCAGGGCTGGTGCCTTTAATTTCATTCAGAAGGCAACTGTGAATGGATTCCTCACTCACTTCAAAAGGCCGTGGCAGTGTGTCCACTGTGGTGCAGGTCATTCATGGACACTACAGGAGATGTGAAAACAGCTGCTAGGTCCATGCCTGCTCCTTTCAGTACAGTTACTCCCCTTGCTAATAATTGTCTGTGTTCTGTCATCTAGAAAGGGACCTTGTGTTCCTCCCAGGTATTCTAATGCTAATTTGTTTAGTTAAAAAGAAGAGGCTAAACAGATGTGAACCATTTGGTTAGGTTTGTAGTTCATTTGTTAGGAAGTGCAAAGGATTCTTGGCAGGATATTAAATATTACCTTGGCTGATCACAAACACTTCATATTTCAAGAGAGGAAGGGAGGTAGGGACTACACTCCATAAATCAGCCTTTTCAAAGAGACAGAAAAAGGCAAACATTTGATAAATCTGTGTCATTATACTTAGAGATCAAAGGGGGTTTTACATATGTATTTATGCAACTGGCAACCTAGGAGACAATAATAACAAACATAGATCTCTGACAGCTTTACAAAAATAAAAATTAGCTTGTTCTAATCTGTAATTATCTGGGAACTGTGTGATGTAGGAGGTTGCTCGCACTAGAGCTTTGTTGAGACAGTGAGCAAATGTTAAGTCATTCATAAATACATTAGGAAGTTCCATGGGCGAGAGGTTGCCAAAGCCACTGGGTGGTAGCAGGGCACGGCCCCTGCATCTGCAGCCCTGGTTTTATCTGGAGCCCAGATTGGGCAGGCTGGGGTTACCAGAGGCAGAGGTCACCAGGCAGCATTTCCCTACATGCCTTGATGAAAATCATTCCTTTATGATGAAAATACAGAAGGATGAAAATAGATAATGATGGAAATATGTAGTGATGAAAATCATTCCTTGATGATTTTCCAGTAAATTATCTACGAGGAATCTACCTAAAGAATCCCTGAAGGCAGGAAAATTTCCATCCATGGGCTCTCTTCTGCTTGCCAGTGAGTTATAGCTCCATGTCTGGTATCTTCCAAAGCCTCACATGGCATTGTTGGTCTGGATGAGCCCTCCCATTATTCCCAGTGGCTGGTCCACTCTATACAGCTCAAAAAGTACAGGACTGGAGCCAGAGGCTCAGGTAAGTCAGAAGGGAAGCCTGAGAAGACCCCAGAAGGGGTTTTCAAGCAGCAGAAATAAGAGGAAGGCTAATGGGGGCTGCAGTGGGTATAGCTTCAATCCAGGGCAGAATTTAATCCAGGGCAGATGAATTGAAACTACTCCAAAGCAGCAAGGGCCATCGCATCACCCAAAAGAAGAAATCCAGTTGAGTTAAAATAATTTCATGGACAAAGCAATGCAGCCACAGAAATTAGAGACGGAGAAGTAGCATTATGTCATCTCTCCTTTCCTTCTGGCCAGTTACTGGGCTGATTTCCTATTCTCTTGTGCTGGTTTAAAATGACTTCAGCAACTTGGTTTCTGCTCGTTCCCATGGGAAACTTCCACAGTCTATAGATTTCACTGGTAGGAAACTCTTCTTGACAGTCAGACTATATTTTCCTTTACTCAATTCCATCACATCACTCCTACTTACGTCTCCTTGGAGCACCCTAAACGCTCTTCTCCACTGAAGTCAGTGCAGTTATGTGAGCAGTAAATTTGGCTTGTGGCACTTGGAGAAATAGATATTAAAACCCCAGGGATAAATTAGGGAGCAAGGGGAGGGAGGGCAGTGGGGGAAAGGAAATGGTTTCAGGTTAAGAGAAACAAGATCTCCCCTTACAGCTGTATAGCAGTGCTGCCCATGGCCCTGGTGGGAGCATGCCCAGGACAGAGCAGTGGGACACTGTGGAAGACAATGGTGTCCCTGGGGTCTCCCTAGGATGTTCCTGAGATGTCCCTGATCAGTGGTGGTGTTACAAAGCCACAGCTAAGGTCTCTAACGTGTTTTGTAGCTCTTGGACTTGGGTGCAGAGGGAGTGCATAAAGCCCTGGGCACTTGCCTTGACAGTGGCTGAGCTGTTTTGAGTCCCAGTGATGGTACCCACAGTCACCCCATGGCCTGTCTCCCTCAGCTGAGATGGCCACTGCCTGCTGGTGTGAGTGGCTGTGCTGATTACAGAGGAGTAGAAGCAGTCTAACCCTTGATAGGTCACAGCTGAAACCAATAAGGCCAAGCCCTACAAAAGAGGGATTTAGCTAGTCCTGAGTCAGTCAGAGTCTGCTGGCTGTGCTGAGAGGAGGTAGCTGGGAGAGGGACAGAGAAAGTGAGATGTTACATGAGGGACAAACAGGGTCAGGCAGCTGGGAGAGGGACAGGGAGGAGTTAGCTGGTCGTGCAGAAGAAAGAAGGAACAAGAGGACTGTGTGCTGTGGCCTGAGGATAGGGTCTGAACGTAATGTGTGCTTTGTACTCCTGGGCTGGGGGATAACAACAGAAACAAAGTTCAGGCCTCTGAAGGCTGTGTGGTGCTGCCTAAATAAAAAGGGCTGAGTGATGCTGCCCATGGAAGTAAATAGAAGGCTGTGTGATGCATTGTGAGGAAAGTTTAGTTCTCCAAAGAGTACTGAAGTTTAGTAATAAAGTACTAAAAAGTACTAAAGTTTTGACTACAACATATGGTCGCAACTGCAATGTATGTAACTTATGGTTGTGGGCAACCATGACATGCTGGTCTAGCAATCCTGATCCAAGAACACTCATTGCAAGCTGCGCCTCTATGGGTTAAAGCACTTATGTTTTTCAGGACAAAATCTGAAATGTCCTTATGCCTTTTGCCCAGCTCTTACCTCACTTTGTGATGTTAGGACAAGTCCAGCACATGTGGGCTGTGGTGGAGAGAAGACTGTTGACAGACAACACAAGACTTATCCATCAGTGTTCCTCAGCTCCTGTGTGCTCTGGAACAGCACAGGGTGCACTGCACAGGATATGTGTGGCAGAGGTGCGGGGAGGAGACAGCAATAAGGATTTCCTGGGGTGGGAAAAAGTGGAATAATGAAGTGCAGGACTTCTCTTCCTGGGACCCTGCAAGGGGGAGAGGGCTGTGACGGTTCTGTGACTGAGGAACATCTCAGAGTATTGCAATAAGGGCAAAATCCTATTATAGACACATGTGGATGGATGAGGAATGTAGAAGTCTCACAGCGAAGCCCTGCATCTCAGTGTTCTCGGTGCTGTATGCTCCCAGAAAGGGAATGGTGTTGGCTGGTCACCTCCTCTCTGGCCAGGTCACTGTACAGTAGAGCATTCTAGGGTTACGCACCTAGAACAACTCATTTTCCCATAATCATGCACTTAATTAGCATCATGAAATGGTGAATTACTTTTCTCAAAACAGAACTTTATCCATGTCAGGAAAACTGCATCCTGTCTGGACTGGGACGAAGAGCACACTGACTTGATTTTTGGGTACCTGCTCCTATTTATCACCCCATCACGGCTTGTTCCCACAGATCTCTGAAGAGCTGTGTGTGAAGCCTTCATCTTTCAGAAGAAGGAGCATTCCAGAGCATTTCAGAAGTGGCCTCTTCAGTGTCAGAAAAATAACATTTGCTAAAAGAACATACAGATTTTCTGACCTGGAAGATATACAGCAACAAGGTGAAACTCCGCATCCAGACAGGACAGGAGAAGCCCTGGAAACTGCTGCCTTGTGTCAGACTCCAAGAAAATGCTGGAAAGCACATGGCTGCATCTGTAGGACATATGGCCTGGGAAGAGTCACCCAGGGTAGATGTTGGTGGGGTGACCTGACAGACCTCACCTTTCCTCTCTCACTGTGAATTTGATCACAGAACACTTTGGGTTGGAAAGGACATCAAAGATCATCGTGTTCCAGCCCCCTGCCATGAGCAGGGACAGCTTCCAATAGATCAGGTTGCTCCAAGCCCCATCCAACCTGTAACACTTCCAGGATTGGGACATCCACAGCTTCTCTGGACAGCCATCATCTTGCCTTGAAGGCCTGCTGTGTTCTCTTCTTTCTGCCCTGCTTTAACAAGCGCGTTTTGCAGAGCTGGGCATTCTCCAGGCCTATCTCAGCAGTGCTTCACGAAGTGCTACCATGACCCCTTGTCAGGATTGCAGCTTCCCAGTGCCATCTGTCTAATCAATAATCATCAAGAAACAGGATATGGAGACTGTACTGATGCAGCTCAATTAGTTATTGATTAACCAGCCAGCAAGACAACCACTGCTCTGATTCTAGGGCACAGAGCAAACCCAGCTGTGCATTTCTGGTTGTGCCCATTCCTTTCCATCTCTCTTTCTTCAGAATTGTTCTTGCCCTATGCCCCCATCTGTGGCCACAGCACACATGCTTCTGCCACAACTGCTGCCTAGGGCATGTTAAACAAATTCCAGGAGCCAAGAGCAAGTGTTGAGCCCAGCTGGAGCCCTGCTCTTGGGACGGCAGCATGAATGGAGGCGACCTGTGTTCTGCCAAGCACCAGTGTGGGCTCCCGCTGCAGTCAGTGGGTCAGTCTGGAGGATGGAACCACAACTGGTTGCCAATCCAGTGGTCAAAACCTCTCTCACCCACACTCTGTGTTCCAGAGAGAGCCCAGTCCTCCTCCTGACCTACCTCTGCATGGATGCTGTTTCTGATCACTTATGCATTTGCCTTTCTTAGGGGCAAAATTCCTGACATCCAACTGTTGAAGATACAGTTCCAGTAATACCTGTCTTGGGGCTATTTTTCTTAAAAAGCCAATTCAACTTTTACAGGCTACAGCTGACAGATATTAAAGGCTAAAACGAAACTTTCTGTGACATTTTGTTGATGTTATCCTGGCTGGTGCTGGTGGATGTAAAGAACAAGGAGAATTATTCCATTGGAAGGGTTTCCCTGTTAGCTCATGGATGTAGGAACGTGCAGTGGAGCAACAGGTTTGCAAGCAGCAGATCTTTCTGTTTGGAATTGTACAAAACACCAAATGCAGAGGTGAGTCAACCTGGGTGCAGAAGAGGCACGCATGAAACAACTGCTGCCCACAGCTGTGATTCATGCATTGCCAAGAACTGTCCTCTTTAATTCTCTTCACAATTACCCATCTGGGCCAGCTGGCAGAGCTTTGCCACTAGACAGAGGGAAACTGGAAAGGAATTCCTCCTTCCTCCTGCCACAGCTTGGCACCTTCATCTCTGCTTGGTTTGGGATCACCCTTCACACCAGGAGCCCAGCAGTGCCACCTATTTTATCTCACAGCAGAAAAACATTGGAATTGTTTGCTGTTGATTCTGTTGCTGAAGTACAGAAGTTCTCCTTGTGTCATCCCAAAATCTGCTTTGCAAATACCTGGTCCTGGGGAGAATGGGGATGAATGACACTGGTACTGATGGCGATTTGGGCAGCCCAAGCTCTGTGTTAACCCACTGAGCAGCTTGTAGAGAAGTCTTATACCTCTCAGGGTCTTATTTCCCCTCTTCAATCTGCTTAGTTTAATTAGTTTGTAAACTCCAGTTTGTAGTTTCAGATTATTTTACAAGATTCTCACACCACAGCCAGTGTGATGGAAACAGTTCACACTGCCTAACAGTTCACAAATTGATGTACAGTTGATATATGAGTAAGCCAGGATAATACTGTAGCTTCTGATGCTCAAAGTTGAGGCTCTCATGGTGAAAAGATTCTCCTCTTGTTTGGGGGAAAATTTAAAAATAAAATGAAGAGGTTTCAGCAAAACCTCACTCAAAGCAAAAGTGCTCTGAAAGCAGCAAATTCTGTACAAACATTTATGCGTCTTCTAATAAAAACATTATAGAAAAGCTGCCCAAATGCATTGGAGCTGTAAGTTAAGTGATTGCTGGATTTGGACTTCCATGGAATGTGCAAAATCTCCATCCATGGAGAATGTTGGAGCGATCTGATCCTGGAAAGGAGGGTCCCACAGCTAATGGTATTGCATGAAGGATCTGTTCAGGCGGATGCTCTTAGTATGCCTTTGAGGACCTGTTGTGTTGGGTTCAGTTTCTTAGTGTTAAGAAACATGTGGACTGTAGCAAATCTCACCAGGAATTTTTATGAGCAGCGATTTCAGAAAATACAGTATGACAGAAGGTGCAGCTGATTGAAAAGCCAGCTCATCAAAAGAACAGGCAAATCATAGTATCACAGAATACTTTGGGTTGGAAGGGACCATAAAGGTTGTATAGCCCAGCCCCCTGCCATAGGTGAGGATGCCTTCCACTGGAAGGCTCCAAGCCCCATCCACCCTAGNCGCTGCCTCGATGTCCCCGTGGCGTTACCGCCGCTGAGGCGGAGGCTGCTGCTGCTCTTCATCATGCTCTTCCTCTGGCTCTATATGTTCTACTCGTGCGCCGGCTCCTGCGCCGGGCTGACGACCCGCGGGTCACCCGCGCCGTCCCGCGCCGCCCCGCCGCTACCCCCGCTGCTGCCGGGAGAGCCGGGCGAGGAGAACAGCCTGGAAGAGCAGCGGGCNATCCACAGCTTTTCTAGGCAACCTCAGCCAGTGTTCTATCACCCTCATTTTAAAAAAAATTCTCCCTAATATCTAACTAACCCTGCCCTCTGACAATTTAAAACCATTATCCCTTGACTGTGCTAAAAGGTTTGTCTCCACCTTTTAGTACCCCTCTTAGGTACTAAAAGACCACAATAAAGTCTCCCTGGAAACCTTGCTATCCAAGTATTTGGGGGTAAGGAGGAGAAAAAAATGACTGAGGTGCCCCCGACACCATGATGTCCCTCGTGCCTGACTCCCTGCAGCCGTGGAGGGACAAGGCACGGGAAATCTCAGCCTGGAAGTGGATGTACAGCCCACGGACTCCTACGGGAGCCGCCCCAGGGGCGCCGAACGGGACCGCGGCAACCTGGCGACGACGGCGGGCGACGAAGCCGCCGCCCCGACGGTGCTGCCCCCTCAGGTCATCAGCCAATAAGCGCGCCTTCTGCCCCCCTTCGCCCCGCCCCTTCTCATTATGCGAGAACCCGCGGCTGTGATAGGCTGAGCGCGCCGCCCGTCCCCGCGCCCCGCCCCGCCGCTGCCTCTGCCTGCGCTGCCGGCGGCGGGAGACGGCGCTGGGCGGGCGGCAGCGCCGGGCACTCGGC
>VXBQ01008644.1:199205-279164 GCA_013400175.1 Phainopepla nitens | reverse complement strand
GCGCTGCTGGAGTTCCTGCGGGTGCACCCCGACGTGCGCGCCGTCGGCGCCGAGCCCCACTTCTTCGACCGCAACTACGAGCGGGGACTCGCCTGGTACAGGTACGGGCCGGGCCGGGCTGAGCGGGATCCGCGCCGTCCTGCGCTCGCCGCCCCAGTGCAGGGATGCGGTCGCCTCGGGCTCTGGGGGAAGTGGGGGAACGCCCGGGGCGAAGAGTAAATCTTCCGCTAAATGCCTTCCCCCGGAAAAACAACCCCTAAAAATATAACAAATCCAGAGCGCAACTTGCGGTCCCCGTTAGCCCAGGCGGCGGTGGGGCGTCTGCAGTTTTCCGCGAGCCAAACAGTATTTAATCTCTATATGAAGATTAAATATTATTTTAATATTTTAAACACTTTTATTCCGCTGTACTTCCAGGTTTTTTACTGGAGCGTATTTTTCCTCCAGCCCGGGGTTGCTGAGGGATGACTGGTGTGTCTCCCGGGTCTGCACGGGCTGGCGGGCGGTGCGCTCAGCGACCGCATGTTTGCGGGGGTTTTGACCCGTTTGGGGTTTTTTTGTTGTTTTTGCTTTTTGGGGTTTTTTGGGGTTTTTTTGTACCCATTGAGGTGGGATATGACCCGTTTTCTTTTTTTCCCCTTTTTTGTGTAGGGGAGGCGAGGTGTGGAGGGTTTACCCGTTTGGGAATTTTTTGACACGTTTGGAGGGAGTTTGACCCGTTCCAAGAGGGCTGCCTGGGACTGGCAGGCGGCAGCTCCACGTTCAGTTAAAACTTCCTCACTCCCTCCCTGCGTTCAGTCTCCGTTAACTTTCTCCTACCCCGTAATCATCTCTGGAGCTGATCGGTTGCCCGAGGTCGCGATCTCCTGCCCGGCTCTGGACTGCGGGAGCGATGTGGGGAGTAGTGGGTAACGGGCGCGCCGGGACCGGGATGAACCCTTTGGACTGGGAGAAAATTATAAATTTCTGGCTTGCATCCTGAAATGATGGATGTAATTCTAAGTGATTTTGCGAGGAGCAGCCCGGTCCAGGATGTCTGTGCGGGTGTGCTCGGCGGAGCGGGCGGCAGCGAGTGCGGAGGAGAAGCGCGATCCGACACCGAGCGAGGGGCGACCTCCGTTTCGGTGCCTTTCTCACCCTTTTCCGATTTAAGTTCCTTTATCAGGGGTATTTTGAATATGTCCTTCTACGAGAGTGTTTACAGGAATGCTAAAGAAACAGAGATGGAAACTTTGAAGCTAGATAGGAGCTGTGAAGTTACGAATTGTAACCTCTTTGTAGTCTTGAAACTCCCACCCGGCAAGTCCGATTAGGTTTATGTCTCTTTTTTTTAATGTTGCCATCCCTCAGCAATTAGTGAAATGAGTGTAGGATAAGATCTGATGAGGAGGAAGTAATTTTTGAAAGCTCTTTCGTTTTTAGGAAATTCTGTCTTCTCTGTGGAGGATGTAGCATACTGTCCCACAGCAGCCCAAATGAAACCTTTGTGAATTCAGCTGAGTTTAAAAAAGTAATAATCTTGCATTTTGAAGGAAAACTTGCATATAACAGAGCAGAAAACCTGTCAGGATTTATTAGCAAAATGGTGTTGTATGTGTTGAACTCTGTTTTTAATTAGGTACCTGAATTAGACCATAAAATGGTTGATTAATCTTTTACAAGTAGGAGGTGGAAGGGGAGAAGGAGCGAATAAGGCTTATGATTGAGTTCATCTGTTATCCCAGATATAGTGGGTGAAAGCCAATATTTAAAGGACACACATTATTTTTAAATTTGGAAAACAGGTATTGTGTTTAACTTCCTAAAGCTTCACCTTATCAGCTGCTGAATTTTATGCAGTGTGGGCCCTATCCTTGCAAATACATCGTAGTTTTTCATTAGTATCTTTGCAAAAGGGCTGTTTTAGTTGAAATCTGACAAATCTTGAGGTCTGAATAGCGATGCTCTCAGGCAGTAAGAGTAAGTGATGCTGGAAGTCTTGAAATCAGTCATGTGTGATTCACCTCAAAGATGAGAGTGTGTCTGGCTATCTGTGGGACTAGGACCTGGTTCAATTAGGGGGGACTGAATAATGCAAAAATACTTGGGGGAGGATGAAAATCAGTAGGCAAGTTGTTGTATCTTGTGCATTATTTCTAACTTAATTAGAATTAGATGCAGAAGTTTGTTGCTATAAATTTTGTCATTAGAAGTCAGATCCCATACAGTAGTAACTCCAAGGTCTTGCTGACTTCAGTGAATCTTGGCTTCTCAGCACTCCTCAAGAACACATTTCTTTCTCCCAGACCTGATGAGGCTTTTATTTATTATCTTAGTATCAATTAGGAGATGTGTTTATATTTTCTTGTTAGTGGTTCAGTACAGTTGGATTAAAAATGCTATAAAAGGTGTGTGGTGTCAGCATTGTACAGTGAGCTGGGCAAGCCTCATCTCTATTTTTCAGATGCTTTTGCTTAAATCAACTGAACTTTGGAACTGGGGGAGTTACTGTGTCCTCAGCACCTGGAGGGCAGTGTAAATCCAATTGCCTTGCTTTGAAAAGATGAAGATAGCTAAAATACACTTCAAATGAGACATGGGTCAAAAATTCTAACTGGCTAAATTTATTTATATTTGTTAGGAGTTTTTGTATGTTTAAGTTGTTCCTGCCACCCAAAATCTTCTTTTTCAGATTTTCAAGATGCAGAGGCATCAGATTTACTTGTTTAGCTTGATGAATTCTTATTTTTGCAGGTGACTGTGATCAATACTGTTTAACTACTTATTGCTGTCTGAAGTTTTCATCTATCAAAAATAACTTTAGAAGGAAGGAACACAAATTTGTTCCTTGCTCCATTTTCTGTCAAGTGAAATGAAATGCGTTGTTTTGTTTCTATAGTGTGGAATGCAGAACACCTTCATTTGGTGCTGGGGTGCTTATCATTCCTGAAAAGCAGAGGGGAAACAGGAAAAATTAAATGCTTTTTTTTTGATCATGAGATAACTAAAATTTGGTGGAAATAACTTCTGTATGCACATTGCAGGGTTCCCCCTGTAATGAATACAGCATGTTAACTGCTTCTAGTGAAAATATGTACCATGACAGAGGAGAAATGGGATCCAGCCACTATTGCAAACTAATTTTATGAAGTGCCTTGAATTTTTGGATAGTAGAGAAGTTCCCTCTTTGTGGCAGCAGGGAGTTCAGCTCCACAGCCTGTGTGCATGTGTCTGGCTGAGCACACTGCAGGGATGTCGTTGTTCTCTTTGGGGTTTACTCTAGAGCTTGGTGGGGAGGAAAGAAGTGTTTCTTGCAAGCCTAGAAAATAGTTGTTTGATTTCTTTTATTGTCTTTCTTCATTTGATTCAACAGTGATGCATTTTGAAATGTCCTAGGGACTTGAAAGCCTGTTGTCCTTTAATTAATGTAAGAAAAAATGATTGTCATTAGTGTTATATGTTTTGGGTTTTTTATTTTATTTTTTTTTATTACTGATTTCAGCCCAGTGGGCTGTAATGCCCAGTCTCTCTTGCCTTGGGCTGGGTTTTGCCAGCCCTTCTCAACATCACTGATTTATATTCAAGTCTGTAGCTCTCTGCTAGGAACCCCTGTGCTGTGGCTGCGCCGGCTGTGACTGCGACAGCAGGACTCGGCTGAGCTCCTCTGCATCTAGCAGTGCACCAGGGAGACCTCTTGTCCTTTTTTCTTTTTTTGTCTTATGGAAAATTCCTTAAATGCTGGTGCATTGTCTTCCCACCTCTGCTAAGTTGCTGAATTCATTCTCCTTGGTGAGACTGGGTGATTTTGATCAGCAGGATCAGGCCCTGTGGTCTGGTGATGTATGATAAACTATTTCAAACATGCATTTCTTAGACTCCCAGATTGCTTGGACTTTAGTGTGCAAAGTGCTGCTTTGACAGCAATTTCCAAATCAGGAGAAACTTCCTTATGTTTTTTATTTTTCCCCATGAGCCTCCTTGTTTTCCCCCCCAAGGAATGTGTGGGGATACAAGCTGGTGCTTGCATTCAGCCAGGCTGGGAGCAAGGGAAGAATAAGCAAATGATGGTTCAAAGTTTGGGGTGAAAGTCCTGATGAACCAAATCTTGAGCAAGGCAGGATTTTTCCCTTGTGTTTGGCCATTCTTTATAATCTCAGTTTTAGTGGAGGTTTAATACCTGCTCCTTAATTGCCTTACCAGTGAGGCATGGACTCGGCAGTACAGACACAACTGTGGCTGGTTTCCACTGAGTGTCACATGGTTTATTGACCCCAGGGAGTTTGGGAACAGTCCTGGTGCTCCCAACTGGACTTAGGGTGCAAACGTCTGCATCTGAGCAAAGACCGGTTCCTCCACTGCATTCCCATGAGTTGTGCTGGGTCAGAATAAATATCTCCTAAAAAACAGTTGTGTTCTCTGGGGAGATTTGCCGAACAATTCTGGTATTGGGATTTTGGTATTTGGTATTGGAATTTTCTTTTTTTGTGAAAAAGAAAATTAAAACTCAGCTATTGATCTAGCATTGTGTTGTGCTTAAGCAAGTGAGGACTTTTAATGGTCCCCTCAGAATGTGCATGGAGTTCAGTGTCCCCTTGGCCACTGCAGCAGCTCCCTACAACGTGTCCTGAGCTGCTGTGTAATGTTGGGAGGAAAATGGCCCCCAAAAAGAAGGGCTGGGCTGCTATAATCAGTCAACAAGGCCCTTGTGTTTGCATGGGATCATTTCTTTAGATCTGAGGAGGGTTGAGTTGTTCAAACAGATGGCAAAGATTATTCGTGTTGCTGGGATTTCAGTGCACTGCAATGTTTCAAGCGTGTTGCCTGATATGACGCACGTGACAAGTTCTTCCCAGCACGACGCTGGGGGGGATGACATTGTCTGTTGTGATCGGGTTTCATGGCCTCACCTGTTGAGCTGCTGAACTTTTCAAAGTTGACCAAGCATTGGGGGTGACGGATGTGGACGATGGATCTGCCTGGCTAATCGTGTTAGCGCAGGATCGCGTGGCCTGCTGGGAGCATTGTGCTCCTTGGTGTGAAAATGATGGGAATGAAAACCCACGCGCTCAGCTCTTGCCTAGGGATTTATTATTTTTTTCTTTTCAAGTGGGCCATGGCAGGTGTCTGTAACACACACTGAGTGTTAGATATCTCAAGGCACTTCCAGGCAAGGCTTTGTTTTTAAAAGCATCCAGGAAGCCTTGGGCGCAGTGGCTATAGAAACTCTGCCCAAACCAGTGTTCTTTGGAGCTATATTTCCAATCTTCCTGATGATAGGAATGTCCTGTATTCTGGCCTTTCTTGCTGAGCTGCTCTATTCACTTGAGCCTGGGTTTGGGACTATTTACCCATCCCACCTAGGAAGAAGTCCAATTTGGTGATCATTCAGCACGGGATTCATATCTCCTGGTGGTGTCACCATGGGTGACCAATGGGTTCAGGTGATAATGAATGGACCAGGGCCATGTGGGATGGGTAACATATGGGTTCAAAGAACAACAGATAGCAGGGCATGTTGTCTCAGTGGTGTGATTAGTTGGTCAGGGGCTATCAGCTACTGCTTGTTGTTACCATGTGGTGTGTGAGGATGGGCTGGAGAGGCTTCTTCCTTGGTTTGTGGGAAATGACTAAGTGCTGTGCTGGGTCCTGACTTGCTTCTGATGACTGTACTGGGGCTTGCCCTAACTGTTGCAATTCCAGGTCTTTCAGCAGCTTGCTGTGCATTTAATTGGCTTGTGAGAAACACCATGTGCTTTTTAAAGGTGCTCAGCCCATCAGCAGCCAGGGAAGGCAATGGAGTAAATGGACCTTATCTTAGCTTTCTTGATGGAAACAAGGGGTCCTGTGATGAAACATACTGATTATCAGCAGGCTCAGAGGAAAGGAAAGGTGTTTGTGATGGTGTTACTTTGCCATCAGGAGGTTGCTCCCAGTCTGAACATGGTGGGAAGGGGTGGAGAGACAAGCGGGGAAGGGCATCACGTTGTGCCATGGGTCAGATGAGGGGAAGAAACGGAGGTCAGGAGCATGATCCTTCTGTCTCCACCTAGGGAGAGCAGGGTCTGCTTGGGTGGGATGTGTTATGTACTTTAGTCCATTCATAGTAGTGATCCAATGGGGACAATCTCTCCTGGTGCCACGCTGGCTTTGAGCATTACCCATGGTGGTTTTCCTCTTAGGAATAGCACTGAAGGAGGAGGAAAATGAATTCAGTGATGATGGGTGCCCTTGCACTGGGAAGGTCCAGAGGTGAGGAGGGACTTTTGGGAGCTGTGAGCTGGCTTGCTTGACTGCCTGACCTTTCTTCCTAGCCCTGTGGGCTCAGGAATCATTCAGAGAAGACCAGAAACTTGAGTGCTTGGGACTTTAGATGATGTTGGTAGGAATTTTAGAGGAAAATAGGTGTACTGGTGCTGCTGGCAGATCTCACACTGATTTCTGGTAAATGAATAATTCCATTTTTAAAATCTTTCCATCAAGATATGTGAGCATGGCAGTGGCCTGCCACGTGGTGGCTAGGGAAACTTTATTTAGAGAAAAATAATTCCAGATTCTGCTAAATGCTTTACATTTGTGTTAACCTCCTTGAAAATGCCCTGGAACTAGCCTGCTTCTACAATAGTTTTGCTTTCTCCTCTCCATACAGAAAAGGGAGTGAGGAAGAACATCTCTACAGAGGAATGGTGTGACCTGGCCCTGGCATCCAGGGAGTCATGGCTCTGTTTGGCACAGGTCTGACCCAGAGTTTAATTTGCAGCCTGTGTGGGATGCAGAGCTGCATGGCTGACCCTGCCCTCGATGTGGCTTGTACAGTGTCACATGTGGAGCCTGGCTTTGCTATCCTACTGTGCTGGGGAGTCATCCTCACTTGTCCTGGTCTTCTTGTGAGTGTTGTGCTGATGATATTCCATAGGTCAGAGTTGTAAATTTGGCCAGTCTTCTCTGCTGATACTGCTGGGGATTTCTGTGAATCCACCAAAGTGGCTGGTTTGTAACAAAAGTGAGCATTTGTAACCTTTCCCTGGAACTGACACTGACTTTGCATTCCTGTCAGTGCAGCAGGCAGCCCTTTCAGAAGAAAGGGAGAATTATTGTGCACGGGCTTTCATTTTATATGCCAATGTACAACATTATAGGTGGATGTGTACATTTGATAGATCCTTCCTAAAAGTGAACACAAGGCCAAATCCTGCATTGCCACAAACACGGTCAGACAGTACTGGATATGACTATATTCTGCTACACCAGTTCTCTTAAAAAATGCACTTTTTCATGTGGGAAGTTGGCTCTGATGAGGAGATGAGTCTTCAGCAGAGTGTGGTGGCAGAGACTGAACCAGGTCCCCCAACATGACTGTGTCTCATGCAGTCCAGAACTCTGCTCAGGGAAGGGCTTCAAGATCAGACGCTCAGTATGTGTCCAAGTGACTGTGCAGAAAATGTCCCCACAGAAACTAAAATCAGTTACAATTATTAGCTTCAATAAAGCACCTTGACAAGCTTTGTATTCAATCCCCAGGCTTTCAGCCTCTTTTGATTATCAAACGCAAACTTGCATTAAAGCTTGAAAGTCTTGAAACTTGAAAACTTTAAACTTCAAGTGTGGGTGAATGGCACAGGGAGGCATAGGAAATCTTTAGAAAAGTGCTAATTTAGTGAAAGAGCAATTGCACTGGGGTTAAGCTGCAGTAGTATTTTTGATTTGGAATGGGGTCCAGGGGCTGCAGCGGTTGAGCAGCCTCAGAGCATGGATCCTCCTGTCACTAGGGGGAGGACGAAACCCCAGTGTCTTCCTCGTAAAGTGCTTTGCTGCTTCGCTGAGCTATTAAAAATATTTGTTTAAAAACTAGCCTGCAGTTTTGGCATGCCTTCAGTTTGTTTTTCTAAAGGTGTATTAGACTTGGAAGGAAATCAGGAGGTGTTGGAGTAAACAGGAGGTGTGTTCCAGCCCTTCGGTCCCAGAGTGGCTGTGCACGGTCCTCAGCTGGTTCGTACACAGGGCTAGGAATGCTGTTGCTAAATGTGAATTGCAGAGGGTCCCCGTGACTGTGCTGTGCCCTGTGTCTCTGCGTGTTGGAACAAACGTGCTGCCTGATGCTGAGGTGCTGTGCCTCTGCTCTGAACCCCCTGCACACACCTCTGGTGGCATGTTTAGTGAATTGTGCCAGATCAGAACCAGTCTCCTGAGTGCTAGGGAGTTCCCATCTTCTGCAAGTGACTTGGAGTGGAGCAAGCTTGTGAAGGTCTCACCTGTGACCAGTGAGGCAGTGGTAAATGTCTGGGTGGCTCTGAGCATCCCTGGGCTCCTGTTCTGACTTTACTATAGCTGGACCAACCAAAGTGAGCTGCAAAAAGCCAGGCAGCCGGGGTATTGCCCCTTGTCAAGGACATGTTTAGCAAAGCCCATCTTCCTTTTTCCCAGTGCAGTGCACTGAACTTGTTGCAACTTAACACAAAGCTTGTAACATCTTTTGTTTTCCCCTTTTAATTTCCCTCTTCAGCTGGTCTGCTAACTAATGAGCCTTGGCCTGTCTGCATGGCATTTGGAAAAGCAGAGAGAATAGCTAAATACGGGGTGTTGAGCAGGGAAGGAAGCCTTGAGAGGAGATACCAGCCTTGCCAAAGCAGAAGTGGAATAGCCGGTTAGGGTTTCAGTGTGGGTTTGCTGCAAGCTGAGAGAGGCCGGGAGCTGCTGTCTGGTTTGAAGCCTGGTAATTACAGGCTGGCGCTGCCTGGACAGCCGGACGCGCAGGAGGAGCCACCAGCCCCGCACGGGTGTCTTGGCACACACAGGAGCCTTGGCCGGCTGCCCTGGCTGCACTGCCTCTGCTGCCTCCCCCTAGAGATTATTTCAAGGTCAAACTGCTCAATGCAGTGTAATAATTAATTAGGCTATACATAAACAGGAAGCTCATGTGGTCCTAAAGTAGATTAAGAGCCCGTGAGTTTCCTCTTCTCCACCTTACTCCCCACAATCTTCCTCTTCCGGGGTTCCTCTGCGGGTGAGCCCTGCAGTTGTTGCAGGCTCGGCTGTTCCAGCAGGGCTCACCAGTTGGGTTAAGCAGCTGTGCAGCTGGGTCGGAGCCCAGAAATGACAGGGATAGAGCGATGCCTGCTCTGCCTCACCCAGTTCCCCCATCAAACCCACTCCTGGTGCTGGAGGGCAGGGCACATGCCGAGTCTCTGCCTTCCCAGAGTGAATTGCTTTACTCAGTGGTGGTGCCTGATCCTGGGAATAGACCCGTGCTGGGAATAGCTGCTGGCATTTGCCTTCAGTAACCGGCATTCCAAAGCTCCTGTTGCTTTAACACTCAGTGTAGCATGAGCTAAGCTGTACAGCTTGTTCCCCATCATGGGGAACATGGGGAAGCTTCAGTGTGGGGTTCAAAACCTCCCCAAAGGCATGTTTGTGTGACATTGCAGAATGGAGGGGGAAGCTGGGCTGGGTTTCCCAGAAGAGCCTTGGAAACTTAAATTTGTAATGAGGCTTGAAACTAAAGCCAAACAATTGCTTTACTTGTGACTCCTGGGGAGCTGCAGTTTGTATGGTATAAAAATTGATAATGCTCTTTTATTTATTTTCTCACGTACCTATCTAAAACTGGTCAAAACTCTCTCCAAACTCCAAATGTAAAAATTTATAGATAATATTTATTTAAGCTCTGTTATTTTCAATATAGCTGCAGAAACATTTAGGGGAAAATTAAAAATCAGATTTCTTAATCAAGCATTAGTGATTATGTGCTGTCAAGGCAGTTGGAGAAGGGCAGAGTAGCTTCCAGCTCTTCCAGGTCAGCCCAGGTTTTACAGTAGGGGCATGTACATGCTCTGAACCCATAAGCAAAATCTGATCCTTGGTTTTGCACAGGGAAATCCTTGAAAAGCAAGGAGACCCCATGTCTGGCTCCAGGAGCAGTGGGGCAATGAGCATCGTCACTGCCCATGTTTGCTCTGGACCCTCTTCTTGCTGCTTCCTAGGCCATTTCCTCATGCACATCTAGATGACTGAGGGCCACCACCAGGGCTGAGGACTGATGGGGGAGATGCCAAGGGTGATGGGCTCCATGTGAGAGGTTGTGTCTTGGTAGTGTAGGATGTCTGTCTTCAGCTCCCTGGCTCTCCAAGGCAGAGCTGCTTTTCTCACTTTTTAAGCACCAAGCTGCATCTATGTCCAGGGGATGGAGGCAGAGAGAAAGGACTTTGTGAGGCTCACAATGGAGTCCCAGATCAGTTCAGTCGGGGTGGGGTCGGAGGGGGTTGGGCTGTCTCTTTGAGAACCCAAGGGTGTAGAGATCAAAGGTGTGGGTGAGTCAATTACAATTCACATTTGGTTCACCCATATGTTTGGGTATTTGAAAAGCTTCAATAGTCACCCATTTTATATCTCTTATGCCCATTGATTTGTTAATCTGACACTTGGTTTCATCTGAATAATAATAGCTGTCATTCAGAGTTCTCAGTGTTCAGGGAAAAGTCATTTCACTTGGGCTGTGCTCTGAGGCAGACTGGCCCACGGTGCTCTTCATGTGCAAGAGCTTGAAGGATTTGGGGATAATTCAGCCCCATGGCTGGCTCTGGAAGGAAATTGGCTCTGAATGAAAGCAGGGTGGGATGCTGGAGGTTGCTGGTGGACTTTGGCACGTGTAGTTTTGCTCTTAAGGTCCTTCCTGGTTGTCACCATAGCCATGGACCTGCCATTGCAGTGTGTGAGGAGATGGCAGGGTTACACACGAAGACAACCCAAGCCATCAGAAATGGCAAGCAAGCCCTCTTAAATAGTGCCTGAGTGCTCTGGACTAGATCAAATCATTGCTATGGCTGTGTGAAGTCTCTAATTATATGAATATCTTTTTAATGACAAGCAATGCTTTGCATCTGTTGTACTTGCAGCAGAGCCTCTCCACCAGCTGAGCCTGCTTTTAAGGAGCTCTTGGCTGAATGTCATTGACTGTTTATGACCACTCCATGATCCCAGGTAATGACTGGGCAGAAAGGCAGTCTGCAGCCAGACCTGCTCCTTCATGTTTCCCTAACTGGCACCTGTCTCCCTCCTTCCCTGGGAATTTCTCTCCTTCCAAGGCTGGTTTGGTTCCTTCTGCTTTGCCCTGAGTCCTGCAGTGTCACTGGGGACTCAGGGAAGTGGTGGCACCACAAACCTGCAGCCTGATTGCCTCAATGAGCATGCTGGTTTTTTTGTCCTCAAAATTAATTGTAATTTCTGTCTTTGATGCTTGATGTGAGATGTCAAAGGGAGGGGAGAGCCAGGAGGTTTATCCTGGCCTGACTAGAGATGTTAGTGGAAAAGATCATTCTGGACAAATGTCTCACTGCCCTGGTCTGTTTGCCATGGAGAGATCTTGATTTCCAGTGCTACTCTTTTATGAGAGTGAATCACAAATCCATTAACAAATGTGTTGAGGAGACAATCACATTTGTGTTAAAATGCATTTAGGGATCAGTACTGAGAGGATCACCGGTGTATTAACTTGCCAGGCCTTTTGTTCCAGTGGGTGGCAAAATCACCTAATCCCAATGTAGGTCAAACTGACTGGGCCAATGCCCAGATTACTGATGGTTCAGGTTGTGGTTGGTGCCACCCCTCCCTTCTGAGAAGGAAGCAGGAGACTTTCAGAAGTTAATTAGGTGTCTCAGCTGGGAATAAAGTCTAAACCAATTTTAAATTCTTGACCCACTCAATGAAACACTGAGGGTAATGAGCAGCTGGTGAGTACAGGACATGCTTGGTTGGTTGAGTGCCCTCCTGGTTTTCCTCTGATGGATTTGTTCTCCCTGCTCTTACTGGCCATGGGGAAGATCCTCTGATGATCAGAGGGGCATCCCCTTCCCTTTACCACAGCCGTGAAGAAGCCTCAGTGGTGCACAGTTTCAAGGCTGTTTTGGGTGTTGCTGAAGAGGCAGGTGGAGTCGTGCAGCTGAGGTTTGGCAGCACCTTGTTGGCATTACTTGGTATGTGGGACATGTGTACATGATCAGAAAGGGGAGAAAAAAACCAAAGCTTTATTTTTTCATCATGAAAATGGAAAGCTGTCTGTTTTCTGAGCTGTTGTTTTGAAGGTCTTTGCTGTTTAGGTGGTGCTGGATGCCCATTGGATGCCTTTAGGGGCAGAAAGTGAATTCCTGGAAATCCTACATGGCTTTTTTGAAAAACTGTAGATGTAAATGCATCTCAAGGTTTGTTTCAAGCCCAGTCTGTGAGATCCTGGTCACCCTGTGAGATCCTTTCCCACATACTATGGAAGAGCTAGTGGTCTCTAGTTCAGATGTGATGTGGAAGATTTTATTTTACATGTCAGTGCACAGAGGGAAGTGCTGCTGGGTGAATAAAGTGTCCCTGCTCCCCTCCCTGCTTTGTTATGTCCATGGCGAGGAAGAGGAGCAGGAACTGCCACCGGTTCCTTTTTGCGGCTCTAACTCAGCACAATGGTTCAAGCCTCACTTTGGCATGTCTACCCCAAAGGTAGACAAAGCACTGGGGATACTCCCTCAGCATAGGTTATGATCTGAAGGGTGAGAGCTGGGGTATTGCTCAGATCTCCAAAGTTTATCAGAGGCTTTTTTCTCTAATCATGGCTGTAAAGACCCAGAGCAGAAAGGCTGGGCTTAATTAGGAGAAATGTGTGTCGAGATGGCAAACAAAGTCTTCCCTGTGCAAATGCTGGGCCACTCATGCAGGTATTTAACAAAGGGCAACGTTATCAGTGTAACTCATTACCTGCCCGTGCAGGCACACAGATTAGGGCATTTGTTTCTGTGTTCGGGAAAATACAAAAGACCTCTCAGCAGGGCTGTGATTTATGAACGTTGCATTAGGGGGACATGGTCCTACCTGTATCTTGCTGGAGTGGCTGTTGACTTGTATTTCCTCTTGGGATTGGCTCTTTGCTATGTGAGTTGGGTTTTTTTCCCTCACCTTCTAGCAGAGTTGAAGCAGGTGAACTGTGGTGGCTTGGCAGTGCCCCAGAGGAAAGACAAAGCCTAAGAAGTTCATCTCCTTGTAGTGCTCTCCTGGGTAGAAATTTGTCAGGTGTTTCTGAGTGTCAACTGTGATGGACCAGGGTTGACTGCTCACACTCAGCTCCTTTTTGGTGGCTGGAGGGAGGCTGCTGCCATGGTCACTATATGGTTACTTAACCAGAAAGTTAATTCATGAGTGTAAGGCATAAAAATTTATATCCATATAACTGGCATGGACCCCCATCCTAGAATGGCTCAAACCAGAGGTTGTTTCTCTTGAACTGATTCCTTTTCTGGGAAGCTTCCCTATTGCAGCACGGCTACAGAAACAGTGTGGCAGCATGGCTACAGAAACAGTGTGTTGCTGCCATACAGATGCCTGGTGAGTAGGAGATGTGACCATCTCCCCTGCATTGATTATACCAGATGTGCCCTTTAGGTCCAAATTGAGGTGTACCCTGCTCACTGTCTCACCACCTCCAGCATACAGCAAAATGAGTCACTGGAGCCTGGAAGTGCCTGGAAGAGGAGGTACTGTAGGGATTAGGCTGGTGGGATAACCTTCTGTGGGCTACCTGGATTAGGAATACCTCCTGGTACCCTAGCCAGGGGCAGGAGCCCCAGGGTGCTCTGGTGTCACAGGTGGGAAGATCCAGGAAGATGTTCTGCACCATGTGCAGTGGTGGGTCGTTCGACCCTTGGATGAGTTGTGGTGCTACTTGGTTTGGGCATCTAATTCCTGTAACGCCTGATGCTCCTGGGACAGCAGTGGGATGCCAACAGGCTGTACTCTTTCTGCATTGCCAGCTCTGTGTGTGTCAGTACCCACTTCTGCCTCCCCCACATCCCAGATGCTCGCATCTCTGGGGCTTAATATGATTATATTGCTCCCTTTGCTGCAAGGAAGTATTTTCCCAAGACCTAGGAGGACAAGAGAGAGATGTCTTGAAGACCTGTGAGGAGCAGTGCCTGGGGTTGTTTAACATCTTTGAGAGGATTAGTGCTGTTGCTACAATTAGGAGTGCAAATTGGTGGGTGTGGAAGCTGTTGGGGCTATGGACTTGATGGCTGAACCTCTAGTTCCTGTAGTACTGGCTGGTCCTCCTGCCACACTGGGGATTTGTGCCTGAGCCTTGGTGACAGCGAAGGGGGGAGAGGGAGTGGGAGGGAAGAAGCTGTGGTGTGAGCAGTGGGCATTGGTGCCTCTTGGATGTGACTGAGGGGCTGCTGCAGGGCAAGAAATCTGACAGCAAGGAATAGGCTTTGGTTGGGACTTGCGGGAACAGCCCAGTTTTTCTCCTGATGGAGTTGAAGCCAAAGTCCTGAGATCAGAGTCTCTGTGTTAGCATGGACTGTGTTAGTCCCGCATCCTCTGCTGCAGGAGATCTTCCTGTCACCTGGGTATCATGGATGTGTTTTGGATATCCCACCATTTTGATTTCTTTGTCTGCTTTTAAGCCTCTTCCAACCCAGGCTTCCTTTGCACAGGCCTACTCTGAGCTAGCAAAGGCCTTGCAAGAGGTTTGGGGTTTTTGTCTTTTTTATTTGTCTCCACAATTAAGCCAGTGACTCCAAACCCTGACTCTCTTTCTTTGCTGTTTTTTTTCTGGACGAGGACATTCTGTGCTTGCCGGTGCTGACCTAGTCCAGATGCTGGTTTCAGTTTCTCATGAGGGCAGGATTGGTTCCACCTAGGTAAAGCTGAGTTCAAGAGTTCGTATCTCTGGTGCAAGGACGTGCTGAACTAGCACTCTTCAAGAGCAGAGCTTTGTCTTCCAATGAATCTGTAAGTGGATCTATCAAATCTTTACATAGTAGGAGGTTAGTACACATAATGTTTACTCTAGGCTGCAAAATCTTGAGGGAGGAGAAGTTGCTGGTCTTTCTGATTGCAAAAGAATAAGAGACAGAGGCAGTCCAGAGAATTTTTTTCTTACCACGAATGAGTTGTAAGCACTGAAATTTCTCCAGATGCCTAAAATTCTTCCTCTTTCCTCCCTTTCAGGCTGTTGTCTATTTAATTTATTGAGAAAATTGTTTCTATGGCTTTGCAATAAACTCTTGCACATCGTGACCGTAATCTTTGCTTGTTAGAAGCCTGCAAATGGTGCAGCTCTGGAGTAGCTGCTGATTTCCCAGAGTGAGCAGAGCTCAGCTGCCTGCTTCTGGTGGAAGTGCTGGGGACTCACACTGGTGGCCTCCAGGTACCAGAAGAGAGGGAAGAGGATTACCCTGGGGCAACTGAGGCACTCCTGCAGAGATAAATTCCAGGTAAACGCTCCAACGAGGTGTATGAAGAGGTGTCATGGTGCAGGAATAAAAAACGCAGTTTGGTATAGACAGTTGGTGCTGCGATCTGCTGATAAAGAGGCTTTATTCCCAGTTTGCCAGTTAGCTCAGTCATATTTCCTGCTGAGTTCAGGGGATTTTCCCCCCTTAAACCATGAGTTTCAAAGAACTTCCCTCTCCCTGCTCTGCTTTTAAACAAAATCAGTCTTTTTGTCCTTTTTGGGGGAAATGGAGACAGATTAGAGTAATCTCGCATGACTTGACCAGTAGGCAGCACAGCCCAGTGATACTGGGCAATATTCTAAAGAACTCACCCATAAACAGCAATTAGCTTTTAATTGTGGCACTGCCGCCTGCCCGGGGCTGCAGGAACAGCACCGGGCGCTCTTTGTTGCCGCAGCGGCACCAGGGGGGACCCTCGGCCGTGAAAAGGGAGCGGCGGTGACCGAGAGGAACAAGATGCTCATTTCAGCCCCACCCCCTTACTGCGCTCAAAAGCTCTTATTTTCAGAGCAAAGCACTATTGAAGCATCGGGACAATGGAGCCCAAATCCTTCTGGGGGAAGGGAGATGTTGGCAATTGCATCTTTTGTTGCTTTTCCTTCTTTACTTGCCTATGGCCTCCCCCATCCCACCCCTCCAAGAAATCTACATAGATGCTTGCTAGATGATAATGCAATCACTTTCTTGGGACCTTGCTAATAGGATTATAATTATTACTGGAGATAAACTGGAGTGAATAGAATATTTACCATTTCATCTTAAATTATTGTAAATCCCTCCAAAGCAGCCTTTTGATATGTAAAGTGCTGCTCCTCTCCCCCCAGTGAAGATAATTATTTAGTGGAAGTTCAGAGCTTTTAAGTATGGTAGGGAGTAGAAAGGCTTCCGTGTTTACATAAAGAGAAGAGGAGGACCTCTATGATGAACTGGGGATGTTGATGAATATCTTGCCTGGCTCCAGTAAACGAGGAGAGAAGGTTCTTGCTTAGCAGTTGTAGCATCTCAAACTGTTATTTGGGGAGGAGGTGAAAAAATAAGTGGAAATTTGGCCCTTTCTAATCCAAAGAAAACTCCACATCCCTGCAGCCTGTGTTCATTTGGTGCATGATCTACCCACTGACAGTGGCAGCATTCTGAGTTTGTTCTGTAGGGCTGGAGGAATTACTTTTTGAGGAATGGCCAAGTTGCCTGGGAGTCCTCAGCCTGGCAAAGAGATTTCTTGGGGGAAGGTATGGTACTCACCAGAGCTAGGCTGGAGGTGGTGGGAGGGATGGACTGGTGTGATGGTGCAAGGACTGGGGCTATGGTGTGAGGGCAGAGGCTGGTGACAATGGGCAAAGCAAGGAGCCTGGCCTTGGATGGGCTATGCATGTGGAGGTTCAGGAGGAATCACAGAATGGCCTGGGTTGGAAGGGACCTTGAATATACCCTCACGTCATGCTCCTGCAGCAATACCACCCACTAGACCAGATTTCTCAGGTCCCCATCTGACCTGGCCTTAAACACTTACAGGAATGGGGCAGCCACCTAGACAAGGGGTTGGAAGAGAGATTGACTGAGGATTATTAGCTAGATGAAGTGCGTCAGGCAGAAGAAGGCATCTGGAGCTGAATTTGGATGGAGTCTGGGAAAACAGTAGGGGATGGCATGCTGCTTGCCCCAGTCTTGCTCTGCCCTTTCCCTCCTCTGACCAGGGCTCGAGATCCCCAGACTACAGGAGAGGAGAGGATTGCACCCTGTGGGCTCATTCATGTGAGCATCTGCAAGGAGGATGCACTCTGCCAAATTTCCAGGGTGGTACTGGCTCCTTGAACCCTTCCACCCAGAGGCTGCCCTGCATGGAGCATGAACTCAGGTAGGAAGGGGGACTGCTCCAATCAGCCACCTCCAAGACCACCTTTATGCCTTTGCATCCTTTGCCAAGGAACAGGCATGTCCCAGGAGTGATTATGACATCTTCCATCAGCCTCCCAGGAGTCTTTGTGGAACCTGGGCTTCTCTGTTGTGCTTCCTGATGAAAGCATAAGCCTATCCTGTGCAGACAAGACTCCCACCAAGTGTTTCTGCTGATCTAAGTTATTCCTCCCCTATAGGTTGCAGTTATGTGGTACAGTTTATATGGCACTTTGATACAGAAGGCAGCAGCCCTGTGAGGGACTGCATGTCATATCTTGGTTATGAGACTGCTTCTAATTAACCCATTTAATCTCATGCAGTAGGGAAGGCATTTGGGTGAGAGATGTGTTTTGGCTGGCACAGGGTGGGAGGCTGCCATTGCAGCAGAGGCTGGTGGAGCTCATTAGACCCATTGCTGTTCCCAGAGGCCCAAACCTTCCATTGATCAGGCCCTGCTTTGTTCAGGTTGGTGCTCAGATACTGCTACAAACTGTCTGTTCAGCTCTGTAGCTGGGTTAGCTCCTCATGTCCCAGCATAGAGAGGGTCAACTATCTGTGGTGGCTCCTAGGTCTGATTTGAATGCAGTGACTTTTGAAGAGGTGGATAAAGCTTTTTGTTAAAAAAAAAAAAAAAAAAAGAAACCCCTAAACCCAAAGAAAATCTTAAACCCTGATGTTTGCAGCAGTGTGTTGCCCCCTCCTTGGGGCACTACTTGCTTTGATTTGCCAGGGCCATTTGGTGCATCCCAGCTGTGCCACGTGGAGTGGGTTCGAAAGAGCCATCTGCCACTGCCCTGCATGTCCCCACTCCCCAAACCTTTGATGGGGTTTTATATCCGCATCAAAGGAGCTTAGGTCAGATTCCACAGCCAGACCAGAGCCTGTTCCTGTGGGCTACGGGGTGATGCCACCTGTGGCCACCAGCTCTTTGGTCTCGTGTAAGTCCCAGAGCACCTTTGTGCTGGGTACTCTTCGCACACCATTACTGTCCTCTCTCTCCTTTAATCCCCAAAATTCCCCAACAAGTGAAGGGCACCTAGCAGATTTGGGGGCAGGGAGCAAGGAGAGTGAGAAAGACAGACATTAATTTCAGGCTGATATTTTTTCCTCCTTTCCCTCCTTCTTCACCTACTCCTTCCTCACCCCCAATGTTCATTAATTCCCATCATCTGGTTTGTGTAATCGTTGTGGTGAATGTTTGACGGAGCTGGATAGGGTTACATCCATTTCAAAAAGGCCGAGGCTGGTTCCCAGCCATTCCTTTTTATTGTTGTATAATTTGCCAACCCAAACAACAGACTCCCGCTTGAGACAAAGGCACACATGTTGCTCTTACCACTGCTCATAAAAAGAGGAGAGGCTGCCGGCTACTGTACAGGTCTGTGGTGCAACAGCAGCTGAAGCCAAGGAAAATTTTGTAAGATGATGTATCAAATAATAAAGCAGCAAGCACTCACATCCCCATAGAGGAATTTGCTATTGCTTCTTTTCTCTCTATTTCTTCCTATTCCTCCATCTCCCTCATTCCTCCATCCCATTGCTGCCACTAGAAAGTAGAGTCAAAGCCAGGAAGGTAATTTTGAAGCCAGTTGAGCTGTGTGCAGGTGGCAGGGTTTGTGATGCAATTAAAACACTTGATTACTTTAACAGTCTTTCCCAGAGCTGGTCAGGTTCTTGCTTTTAAGGAATATTGCTGGGATTCAATGGTTTTATGATCAGCCATGCAGGGAAAAGGGCCTGGTAAGGTTGGGATGGGACCAGTGTGGTGGCCTCGGGAGCTGAACTGGTGATGCTTTGGGGTTTTCATTACCAGAGCATCTCTGAGCTCTTGCTCATGGTCAGGTGCCAGTATGGGGCTATGTGTGGTTTTAATCCAGCCCTTGGCTGCTCTTACCAACACTGTACATTTTTCCTGCTTTCTGACAGCAACATGCTGCCTTGGAAACTGGAAACAGCTGGGTATCACCTTGGCAGAGGAGATGGTCTGTAAGGCAAGGCTACCACCAATGGAGGTACCACCTCATCCTTCCCTGGGTTTCTACAGCTCTTTTTCAAGATATTAGAATTAGTTCACTTGGCCTAAATTTATTTATTGAGATGGAGATAAGAGAAAAGGCAGAGAAGCAGCAGGAATTAGAGTGAGAATTGGCTGTTGCAATAAAGCCCTCCTTAAAAATGTTTGACTTAAGATGGCAGGCAGATGGACGGATAGACTGTGGTGTGAAATGAGCCCTTTGGCTATGCTGGGATCCTGACTGTAGCAAAGTTGAACAGGACCATGCTGGGATGGGAAGAGGGTACCAAACTGCCTTGGGATGGGGACAAGACAGAGGGAGATGCAGCAGACTGGAAAGCATCAGCTTCTGAGAAGATGCAGCTTTAATCTTCCTCATCTTCTGCACTTGATTCCTCAGAGCTGTTCTAAGCAGGCACCACTGGGCCTGTTTGCATTTTTAATTTACAGGTTGGAAAGCAGCAAGACTGTTAAATTCATCATGTGCATTAAGTTGTACCATGTTCTGAGTTGTTCTGGTTCTGGCTGTACTTTAGCTTAGTGCCATCTTGGGTTTTCAAACCCTCTGTCATTACTCTGGAGGCTAAAAAATCTGTTTTCCACTAGGATGGGAGAACTTTGATATTTACCTCTTGTATTTCTATTTACCTTCTCACTATAACTTTTCAATCTAATTTATGCAGTTTCTTGGATAGCCTCTTGGGAGGATTTGGGGGGCACTTTCCCCAGGAAAAGAAATCAGATTGTCCGAATTTGGTTTTCTGAAATAGAACCACTTTTGTCTTCTTGAAACATCAGTGAGGAATGGGGTAGAAACTGGCCAGAAATAGGTTGGATGCTCTGTGTGTGCAGTGCTGGGCTGCAAAGCAAATGGTTCTGGGTTATAGACTTGAATTTGGCATGAATGTGGCTGATGTCCAGAATAGTTTGACTTGCTTTTCCTCCCATTTCCCATGTTTTCCTTGCTTCTAGGGAGCAACTGTGGGGGGAAAGTCTAGAAATTCTGCACTAAAGGTGGTTCTTGCTGTATTTGCTGGCAGAGCTGCTGTGGGGACTGATGTGAGTGCTCCCCAGCCTGCCTCTCGTAGCTGTATCGGGGTGCTGTGGTGTTTTATCCTGACCATAACAGCACTTCTACTTTTTCAACACAGCTGTTCATCTTCTCCGGGAAAGTTTTATCACCTTTGCCGAGGAAAACTGAGGAAGCACAGAGGATTGAGGAAGTGTGGTGGTGTGGAGCAGAGGGGTTTGAGACTGAAAGGTGCCATTGCTGCAGCTGCATCACAGAATAACCCGATTTTCAGACTTACCTGTGGGACTTATTACTTGAATTTCTTGGAGCAGGGGGAGCATCTCCCAGAGTGATGCTGGGTGGCTCTAGGTGCTGGGTAGGAATTTATCCAGCATGAAACCTTCCTCAGAAAGGAAAGCTCATCCGCTCAGCTCTGGGGCTTCTGTTGGGAAGTAGGATGTGTGCTGGGCCTTGACGATGACCCTGCCACAAGCAGACGGTTGTATCTGCAGCCCCCAAGCTTAGCCCTGCCATGGGCTCCAGGGTCCAGCAGAGCAGGAGGGTTTATCCCAGCAGGTGTTTGCAACAGCAGGAGGTGCATGGGGTGATCAACAGACATCCCCAGGGATAAGACCAGACATCGCTGCTCTGCCCTGCACTGGTCTGTCCTACCTGTGGCAAATAATGCAGCAACAGGTTGTGGGGGTCCTCTTACCCCTGGCCTGTTCCTCCTTGAGAAGCCACTGCAGATTAGCCTGGAGCCCCTCTGTGCAGACAAAAGCTTCCACAAAGGACATTAGGCTTCAGGATTGGATTACCATGTGGCCACCTGTCATCCCCACTTTGTAAATTTATCTCACTCTGGGTCCGATTTTCACATTGGAGAAGTTTGCACTTGAAAAAAACCCATAAAAACCCCTGCCCAGTGCCTCTCCAAGCAACAGCCTGGCTGAGTTCATCTTAGTATCCCTTCTTATTCCAGGCTTCAGAGCTGCATGGGGCCGGGAATTAGGTCTGTTTGAATGAAGAGAGCCTTTATTACATTAGTTTAAGTGGTTAATAGGTAAAGTAGGCCAATCCATCTTTAGACTAAGCCTATCACTTCGCCTACGAAGGGTGCAGGCTTCACCGAGGAAATGTTCATTAAAGGAAAAGCTTTTCCTCTGTCCCTCTTGACATCTTAATAGCTCAGGGTTAGGGGCTTGCTCTTTGCCTGTGCAAAATTCATAGCTGTGCTCATACAGCAACTTCCTCCCCTCGCTGGGACCCAGTTGCTGGCAGCTCTGCCCTAGTTAGCAGTGCTGAGCCTCACTAGTGCTTTGCTGGCTGGGTGGGGAATAAAGGATACTAGGAGTCTGGTGCTCCTCATCCTCATTTCCTTCTTCCATGCTCAATAAGCAGGTGCCTCATCCCTTCCCAAGCAGGGGAGTGTGGATGGAGTTCAAATGACAGGTAGATGGAGTGCTTTAGTGCTGGGACTGTCTGCTGTGGGATATTCTCAAGACTAGAAGTATTTGTGGGTTTGAAAGGATTAGACAGTTCATAGTTGCTATGAAATGGGATGATTTGGATGCAGATGCTGTCTCCAGAGGTCTTTGAACTCCAGATTGCCAGAAGGCAGGAGGGGATGGCTTGCCAAGGTTCTCATGCTATATTTTCTACTACAGTTTCTGCTGTGGCCCTCAGTGGTGTCTCTATCCAGCCCTGGGGCTCAGCTGAGCTCCCTGTTTTTTCCCACAGACTGATTCCCTTGGTCATCTTCCCTTGCTCTCCCGTATGGACAGCAGTGGTAGCTGCACCTCTGCCTTTCTCACCTTGTGTCAGAGAGTGCTGGCAGGAGCTGCCCATGTCTCTGTGGTGCCTGTGAATCCTCCATGGAAATAGCAGTCACAAGCTGCCCCAGGGTGATCTGTATCCACTCCTGAGCTGAAAGTGGGTTTCTGCTGGACTGCTTTCTCCCAAGGGGCTGCATCCTGCCAGGGCATCATGGCTTCTCACCATTGCAGCTTCTCTTTCCCCTCCCAAAGCAGCAGCTGTAGTTTAGCAAGGCCCTTGCTGTCATGGAGCCCCAGGAGCAGATATGTTCAGGTCTGGATCTGGTTCTTCTTCCACCAAAACATATGTCCAGTGTATTGTGTTGCAGCTGCAGTGCTCTGCTGAGCCACATTGCCCTTCTCCAGCTGTGGCTTGAATGGGAATAAATTCTTCTTGGTGATTTTTCCACCGCTATGAGTTCAGACTAGCCAATGTACCAGTTCCTTCTGTCCCTGAGGCTCTGCTGTCTCTGGCTGCCAGCATGACGAATGGTGCCTCTGTGGGAGATTATGGAAACCATGGGAAAGCTCCTCACAACTGATATGCCATGTAGTAAAACTTTGCTTTCCTGAATGTGGTTTTGTTAGAGGTTCATGGGCTGGAATATTTGGCTTCACTTGCAGCCGTCTTCCTTTCATGCTGCCACTTTACAAACAAAGCAGAGTCTGGGACAATCTTGAAGGTCTTAGTTTTGGGCTATGCGTGGCATCTAAGTGGGTGCTATGAAGGGAGAGCAGGAGCAAGGGCCTAAGGGCTGGTTTTGGTGAATCTAGGCCTTGTACATGGGTTGAAGGTTCTGTTTCTACCTCTGCTCACCTCAGCCTGTGTTGGCCAGCCTGAGGGCAGTAGGTGTGTCAATGTGTGTTGTTCTGCTTTGCTTGCTGTGATGGGTCACCAGGAAAATGTTCTTAAATTGCCAAGAATTCAGGGCCTCTCCAAAAAAAACAATCTGGGAGGTTTAGACTTAGCCAGAACTGAGTGATTTCAGCCACAACTACAGTGTGGGTCCAGGAGATGAACTGCTCTGCAAAGGGACTGACACCAGGCTGGATGCCTCTTAGGTAAAGAGTTACTCCCTGCTTTCTTCCAGTTATGGTGTGCTCCTCTGTATTTGCTGAAATGCTAATTAAGAACCTATGTTTCCCAACTGGATCAACTGACTTGGCACTCTATCCTCAGCAATTTCCTCCTGTTTCACAGCCCAGCTCTAACCAATGCCTTTCTTGTGCAAGGAGGGGAAGAATAAACCTTGCATCATTCCCATGGGACTGATAAATACTGGCTGTAGTAGTCCTGGAGGAAAAATAGGTCCCAAAATACAGGGCCCCATGCAACCAGCAATCCGATGAACCTGACCTAAAACTAAAGGGCTTCAGTGCAACGTGGGCAACCTGAGAATGTTTTGGGAAGCTTTCTCCTCTCTAGGCAGGTCCCAGGCCATTAAGGACTTCATGGGTGGAAAAACAGCCTCTTAGATCAAGCTGAAAAGCAGTTGGTGGCCAGTGCAGAATGTAGAACTTGGGTTTAATGTGGCCATAAAAGGAGACACCACTTAATGAGCAAATGTCAAAATCTACACCAGCTCATGACAAATTTAAGAGTTGCTCTGAGTGTTATTGACTGGCCCTATTCTGTGAGAAGCATTATGGGGTTGCAGAGTTGGCCAGAAAGGCAAAGGATTAGTCAGAGTTTTATTCTGGCTGCTGTTTTTGGCATGGACACACTAGCTCCTGCCTTCCAGAAGCTCTCACATCCCAGGTATCTGGTAGACCAGTGTGATTTTTATCTGCATATGAAACTCCACTTGTGTGGACTTGAAATCCCAGCCTTCAGGGTTGCCACCATCTCTGGCCATGACTGGAGGTTTCCACAAGCTGATATCCTATTCCTCCACAGTCCAGCTTGTCCATCACCGCTTCTCCGAGAGTGCCATGCAGATCTGGCACAAGGACTGGCTCCTGCCTTGGGACTATGGGGAAGGGGCTTTATGGGCAGCCTTCAAGGCTCAGCTCACAGGGAGGATGGAGGTGCAGCTGCTGGGTGCCCCTTGCCAGTAAACACATTGCACAAAGGTAATGCCAGCAGTTGATGAAGTAAAATACCAGGTACAGTGTGAGCTCACCAACAGTTGCACAAATAGCTACTGACCAAATTTCATAGACATGGGATGATTTTCAATGCAAACAGACGCCTCATTGCTGGATCCCCTGTTATTTGCCCTCAGAACAGATCAGTCAGTTTTCTTCCATTGAGTTCCATTGGCTTTAACACAAATTATCAGTGGCTGTTTTAATTGCTAGAGCCCTGGTGATCTTTGGTGTGGAAGCATAAAAGCAGTGAGGGAGGAGATGGCTGTTGGGAACAGCCTCCGTGTGGTGTCGTATGGCTGAGGGAGGCACAGCTTCAGGCTTGCAGATCACACACTGGCTACTTATTTCTCTGTGCTGGGTGGATGCTTTGAAAACTTAATCAAGTTTTATAGCTTTAATTTCGTGCCTGACTTCCCTTTTGCCTTTTCTTTTCAACTGTCTTGCAACCCAGAGCAAATGAGTCCATTTGGGCTGTAAAGGGAAAAAGCTGGCAAATGGTCTAAAATATTTTAGCTTGCCTAGTGAATGATAGGAACAAATGACTCTTCCTGCTTCATGCCACTTCCATCATTTCTACAAGCTCCCTGCTCTTTCCCTATGTGGTTAATTAGGAATAGCCTGGGAATAAGGTGGAATTGCTGAAAGCTTTAAGTTTTAAAAGTAATTTGTGAAGGTATGTCCTGCCCATGCACTAAGGTTGTGTTCTCCACAGTTATATCCCATATCCTGACCTGCTGTAATCTGTGGGGCAGTGCTGAGGCTGGGTTGTCCTCGTTGTCTGGTGGATTGGGATGTCCTGAAGATGCCACGGGCAGCTCTTGATGCCCTTTCTAGTTCACATGAGGAAACAAGAGATAGGGAATAGTAAAGCAGGGGGTGAAACTGGGTGCAAGAGGACACCTGTGAGTGAAGTTTTGCTGTTGGCAAGCCAGGGAAAAATTGCATCCTCTTGCCTGAATTGGGAAAAGTTTTGCATTTGGGATGCTGAGGGAAAGTGAGCTGGACCTGCTCTAGTGATCTCCTGCTTTTCTCCTGTACTTTTCTGCTGTTCCTCTAATTCCCGTAGGAAGATGAGCTCTGGATTGAGGCTGAGGTCTCAGTGGTGTTGATATGAGCCAGAACAGCCAGCTGGTGCAGCTCAGGACCCATCTAGACCAGTCTGGAGCTGGTGTGGTATATGCAGCCATGGTCCAGGCGCAGAGTGTAGCTCAGCTAATCCACTCATGGATAATGGGGATTACTCAGCTGGATTTCTAATACAGTGGTCTTTAATAATAATTCCCCCCACCTAATCCCTAAATCAATGGGAAATGGATTTCTCTGTATCATCTAAACAGTCTGTGAAGGCATTTTAGGGAAAAAGAATTCTTGTGTATCCATATGTGAATATACATGTAAATGCATATGGATGTTTTTGTTCCTCTTCCTTGCCCTTCTGACCCACATCTGTGTGTTTTGCTGGCAGGGACCTGATGCCCAGGACACTGGAGGGGCAGATCACCATGGAGAAGACCCCCAGCTACTTTGTCACCAAGGAGGCCCCAGCCCGCATCTCCTCCATGTCCAGGGGCACCAAGCTCATTGTGGTGGTGCGGGACCCCGTGACCAGAGCCATCTCGGACTACACCCAGACGCTCTCCAAGAAGCCTGACATCCCCACCTTTGAGAGCCTGACCTTCAAAAACAGGACTACGGGCCTGATCGACACCTCGTGGAGCGCCATCCAGATTGGCATCTACGCCAAGCACCTGGAGAACTGGCTCCTCTACTTCCCCATCGGGCAGATCCTCTTTGTCAGCGGGGAGAGGCTGATCACTGATCCTGCGGGGGAGCTGGGCAGGGTGCAGGACTTCCTGGGCCTCAAGAGGATCATCACTGACAAACACTTCTACTTCAACAAAACCAAGGGCTTCCCGTGCCTGAAGAAGGCGGAGGGCAGCAGCAAACCCCACTGCCTGGGGAAGACAAAAGGCAGGACCCACCCTGACATAAACCAGGAGGTGGTGCAGAGGCTGCGGGACTTCTACCGGCCCTTCAACATGAAGTTCTACCAGATGACAGGGCAGGACTTTGGCTGGGACTGAGCCTGGCATGGGAAAGTCCCCTGTTATTACTTGCCCAGCACTGTTTGCTTATATAAAGAGATATATATATGTATGTAAAATGTACAGAAATCTATTTTATAATAATTTATTTTTAATTCCTAAGCAATTAATTCACTAAGCTGCCTAACTGCACTGGCTAGAATGGTAGCCTGTAACCTGTTTAACATTCCACGGTGTTTAATTCTAATGTCTCTCCTTTCCTTCTTTTTTTCCCCTACTGCTTTCTCTTTGGTTTGGTTTGTAACAGACAGTGCTTCCACTTTTCCTAAACAAAACTTGTATTTAAAAATCAAAAGAAGCAAGGGAAGGAAGGGAGGGAGGGAAAGCACAAGTTTATTTTTGTTACGGGTATCTGGCCTTTATAAACACTTGCTTTCCCTATTCCAGTGTCCCAGTCTCTGCTCTGCTGTTGTGCTCCCTCCTCCCACAATTTTCTGGTTAGTTCCACTGCCCCAGGGGGCCTTTCTCTGGTGTGGGTGAGAGGAAGGCTGGCCATCCCTGCACCCCACATACCTCTGCTGAGCAGCAGCATGTTTTCCAGTGGCTGTAAGGGTGGGAACGCCAAGCCATAGTGCTCCTGCTCAGGATTGCCAGGAGGCCAATGTGCACTTTTTCCAGCAGAGAATCTGCAAGGCCTGTTGCATGGGCAGAGCTCTCCTCAGTACAGTTTTCCTTCCTGCTTTTTGTCCAGGAGATTCTTTCCTACAATCCCTCTATGCATTTAAGATCTTTACTGCAGGACAAATGTCAAATGCTGTGTCTGTGTGTGATTTGTGGTGCTGGTCAGAGTGACTTGCAGAAAGTGCTGCTCCTGGAATACCCATGCACACTGGGCACTGCTGGGAGATGGCAGTGCCTGCAGCATGTGGAGCACCCTCCACCCACCAAAGACACCAGCAGAATCACTGGGAAAACCTCAGGTATCTGCCTGGCATCATGCCCAGCATGGACTGTGTCCCAGGACATGGCACAGGCACTATCATCTCCAGCCCTATGGCCACCACAGCACCTCCCAGTACTTGAGACCGGGGAACATCACCTGTAGCCCTCTTAATTCCCATCATTTTTTGGTCCAGCACCCTACCTGTGGTCTCTCCCAAGGAGCATCATTTGCTTAGAGCTAAGGAGAAGTGCTGCTTTGGCAATAAGGGTGAATCTGTACGAAGGTGGGGGGAATCTGGGCACACTGGCATTGGGGTAGTCCTGGCAGTCCCTGGGTGCCCTGGCTGAGCACAGGGTAGCAGCCAGGCAGGACAGGAGGCTCCAAACGTGGAACCATTAACCTGAATGAAATCCTTCTCCTTGGGTGTATCCAGTTGCTGTGGGACTCTGAGACAGGTTAGGTAGGCTGTCCTGAGAGCTCTGCCAGTGTTTTGTGAGCTCAGAAGCTGCTGATAAGCACTGTGTGTGTCCGATGCCTTATCATTGCTGTCAGAGGTTCTGCCAGCTTGACTGGAACACTTTCAGAACAAGGTGGCAGCAGAAGTGATTTTCTCACTGAATTTTAAACAGAAACAGAGCTATGATGTCTTTGGGCAGCAGAGCTCCCCACACCTCATCTGCAGCACTGAAATGATGCACTGCACAGTGTTGCCGTGGGAGCACTTCCATAAGCAGTGTGTTCGTGAGGCTGGAAACAACAAAAGTACCAATGGGCAGAACATCTAATTTCAGCTGCATTGCCTATAAAAATCCATGACCTGCACCTCTCAACAGTCAACCACAGTTTCCCCCTTGGAGCTGCCCATTGCTGAGCTGTGCCCAGCTGTGGTGGGGCCCATTCAGTGGTGTTTCCCAAATATTTGTTTTACTTTTGCAGCCTACTCACTCTTGCCTGCCCCTTCCATTTCTCTGCTGTCGCTGTTGGGTGATGAAAACATTCCTCAGAGCCTGGGCTGCTCTGTCTGAGTCTTGATCTAGTCCTGCTCCAGCAGACAGAGCAAAGAGCAGACTCAGATCTGGGTCTGCTGCAAGTGCCAGGGAACTGCCCTTCGGAGCTTTGTTTAAACCTGAGGGCTTTTGGCTTGGTTTAGCAGTATGACACCTCCAAAGGGATTTAGGGACTCACACCATTGTATGTGAATTCACATTTGGGGTGCATGCACATGGGTGACCTCAAGGAAAGGGAGATTTTAAGCATAACATCATCAGGCTGAGCTGCCTACAAAGCTGCTGTGAGCAGGATGCAAATCCTCCTTGGGGTTTGCCTCCAGACAAATCTTCCCACAAACAGGGAAGTTCTCCTTCTTACCCTGAGCCGTTTCTAGTGAAGAAATGACACTTTGGGCCAATGCAGTCTAACTTCAAGGGGTACAGATGGGATGTGGAACATGCTGGGCTGTGCAGGCTGGCACTCTCTGTCCTGCAAAATCCAGCTGCAAGCCTGAGCAGCTGGGTGGATCTATGCACTTTTGAAGGGTTTGGCTTAAACTCCAGCCAGGTCCCTGGCTCTGTTTCCTGCAGCCAGGACAGGAGATGAATGCAGGAATGTGTCTGCTTTATCCCGGACTCTGCCACTGTTGGGTGACAGAGGGGAAGGAGCTGCAGGCACTGAGAAGAAAACACTTCTTGGTGGAAAAACAAGTGATTTTTGGTTCTCAAAACCTCAGTCTTCCTTCTAGCAGCTTATGCAATGCATAGAAAGAAGCTTGACCTCTTCACTTGGCCCTTGGGTGAGCTCCCAGCCATGGCCATGCCACTTCCCAGAGTGTTTTGCTGTTGCAGCCTCCAGGACCTGTGTGTTGGCATGGGCTCCTTCCCAGGTGCTTCCCTTAGAGTGTGTGCGGCTGCTGAGTGCTGGAAGATTTTTGCATTCCCTACGTCTTCCTTGCTTTCCTGGAAACAAGTTTTTAATATCCCAATGCCTTCCTCAGCTGTACAGCAGAATGTGGGCTTAATTTATATATTCGAGCCCTGCTGTGCAGAACTCTTGTGGAGCAAACTTGTTGGAGAGTGGAAATACAGAGAATGAGGAATAACTCTTCTAACCATAAACAAAGTGTTAGTCCTGACTCAATATCCTTCATAATGAAGTCTGCACTAGACTTTTAATGTAAAAAAGCCTTACCTAACAAATATGACAATGAAGGTGAATTCTTTCTGGTGTTCATCTGGTTGCTAATATTGGAATCAGTGCATTTTTTTTAAAATATCCCCCCTTATTTTTTTAAATTAAGCTTGGAGGTGTGATTAGAAGTTTGGTTTGTTGATTTTTTTTCTTCACATTGTAACATTATTTTATGGCTGAGTTTCATTCAGTCCTGTATTCAGAAGTGCAGTATAGCTATTAGTCATGTGTTGTCTGTAACATGGTTCTTTAGTGTAGTAGCCAATTTGTAAAAAAAAAAAAAAAAAATAAAATAGAAAGAAAAACAAACAACAAAAAAAGCTGCAAAAAAGAAAATCTAAAAAAAAAGTATATGGAGTATTTTGTGGTATGTACAACACAAATTAATTTTACACAAAGACGTTTCTAGGAAAATGGAATTCTGATAATTCATACTATTTGTATGAACAAATAAAAACTCTATTTTATGAAGCGACAGGCATGACTGTGTTCATTCAGGAGGGTTGGATGTGCTGTCCCCCGCAGTGGCACGTCCATTCCAGGAATGTCCATGCAGCTGCCCTGGCCTGGTGGCAGAGCCCAGGAGCCTGTACTGAGGCCAGAGGGACAAGATCCTGAGCATGGGCTCCATGCAGCACTAGGCTGTTCTGGAGCCAGAGGTTTTCCTGGGGTGGAGGTGTCTAAGTGCTGCTCAGTCAATTGTGTGGGGCTGATCTGTCCTGCTGGACACGCCAGCATCCAAAGCCAGGTTGGGGAAGAGATCTGAGGGAATACCCTCGGCCCTGCTGCGAAAACTGAATGGGCTCAGGGATGCTCCAGGACAAATTCAGTCCTTTACAGCTGCAGTAGAGAACCTCTCCAGTGCCAAGTTACTTTTTCAAAGCTTTGCTCTTACAGTATTGATGCTGATCCAGCCTCTGGGGGCAGTGGCTGCTGTTGCTCCCTACACACTCAATATTTTTTGACATAAAACTTCATTATCATTAAATTCAGAAGGGTCCCAGGCCAGTGCTATACAAAGCAACACCTGAAGAGTTATACAGATTTATGTAATGTACCAAATGCAACTAAAAATGAATTTAAATAATTTCATTTTTCTTTGCAAGCCTCACATCTGGTGCAGAATAATTGATGGTACTCTTTAGGATTGTCCATTTTTCAGAGACCTAGAGAAGGAGTCAGAACAGAGCACAAGATTTAATTTAGCAATTTAGGAAGAATTTAACCTGGAAACCTCCAGCTGGTCAGGGCTGTAATTAGCTGCTCCCAAACTCTGGCAATGCTTAAACTCTTTTTAAAATATCTAGATTTTACTTTAACATTCCTGTGTAACTTTCAAGCAGCACAGCTGGATGACCTCAGCTTGACAGAGTTGAGCTGCTCCTTACGTCATTCTCACCTCCCCTTGATTTTGTTCCAAACCAGGTGTGAATACCCCAGCAGATGTCAGTCTTAGAGGCAGCCTGGATCTGAGTTCACCCTGTTTTTACAACAGCTCGTGGACCCCTATCCCTCATTTCTCTGTTTGATATGAGCTGCTCAGTTCTGGGTTGGAAAAAGTGTGGGTGCTTTTCCTTCACAGAGGTGTTGGGGCGGCAGAGGATAGGGAAGGGGAGTCCTTGAGTCCTTGTGGGGTTCAGCATCTGCCCTGTTCTTTTAAGTCCCTGAAAGCTATTGCCAGTTGTACTTGGGCTTGTGGATATTGGGGATTCATTTCCCAGTTTGGTTTGAGGACCATTCTCAGGTGCTGTTTTGGCAAGAGCATCTAGAAGACAAGGATAAGGATGTCTGCAGTTCATAGGGTCCTGGATACAGAAAATGGTTTGCTCTGAAGAAGATGGGCTGAAGGGTCTTGTAGATCTGGGCACCCTAGCTGAAGGAGGAAGTTCCTGAAGGCAGATGGATTGATGAAGAGGTAGGTGAGACTGTTGAGATGTTGGTGCTAAATATGGTGATAGCCAAGGTGGATTTACTTTTTCTCTTGGTTAATACAAGAAAGGTGAGAAACAATCTCTTTAACATGGAAATCAAACAGGTCTCCAGGTTGTGCAAGTGAATGTGGCATTTCTAGGGGAGATGCTTGGGCTGATGGCAGCATCCCAGAGCACCATCACCTAGCAGTGATGAGAATACACTGAGCAGGGAGGAATCCACCTGCAAGAGAACAGGCTGCTGCCAGGAACATCTCTTTGTGGCATTCAGAGAGTGTTGAGACCTCCCTGAGGAAGATGAGGGAAGATTGTAATGAGAAAGGGTAATCTGGAGAGCCGGTAAGCACTTGGGAAAGGTCTGGGGAGGATCTGTGAGGGCAAGAAGTTCAGGTAAATCTTGGAGTTGAGTCCATGCCAACAAAGGCATGGAAAAAGTTGGTAGATTTCATAGGTAGACCCACATTTATTGAGCCTTGGGCCAAAATGATTCATTTAAAAGCACCTTGAAGCTTGAGAAGGTTTTCACTGGGGCCTGTTTTCAGAAAGATTTCTTTATTATATAGGTGTATTTTCCTTGTGCCTGGTGTTCAAATGGCTGGGAGTTTGTCCTGCTGGCAGTCCCAGATCCCCAGCCACCAGGGCATTGCAGTTTTTTGTTATTTTTTCTCCCCTTCAAGAACGTTACCTAGCCACTAGATCTGTCTGTAAATTGCATTATTTGAAGCTAAACTATTATCCTCTAATTTCTCTCTGTGGTTAAGAATCATGGTGTTTAAACTTTTCCTAATGCATATATGTAGAAGGGTAATAATAGTGACTAATTTATTATAAACCATTCAAACATTTCTTTGAAGGCAGTTGTTCAGCACCTTGTTAAATGGCTTTTTATTATGATGCCTAAAGTTTTAGCTTTTATGTTTTTTGGATTCTCTGCTGTTTTAGTGCAGTTCTGGGCTTCATCTTTGTAAGCTCTCTTCACAGAGCAGGTAGACAAAACAATTCCTATCTAGCTTGGGACCAAGGACAAAAATTTTGGGCCCAAGAGTGTAAACAACAGTGAAGAGGAGAGAGAAAACAAGGAGGATGGAGCTTCATGGCCTGAAGCTGTAATTGGGCAATTGACTCCAATGTGCTAATGGACCAAAACCTATAAAAGTGTGAGGCCTTGTGACCAGGCATCCAAATTTTTCTGGGGTCGTTTTTATATTTGACTTGGGTGTAGCCCCAGTGGGGTTCCTGCACTGCCCAAGCTGTATTCTTTTGAGAAATATCTTTTATCTTCTTATTCTGCCTAGTCTCTGTTTCCAGGTCAGCCTTCCCAGGCATCAATTAGAGAGAGGAATTCCTGTGTCAAACATTAGTGCTGGTACCTTCAGCTGGGATAATACCTTATGGCCATTGCAAGTCCTCAGACCTTCCTGTAAATCAGGATTCTCCCCCTTTATTTACAGATTAAAATTAGTTTCCTTAGAACACTGGATTGTTGCAGGGTCCTACAGCCTAATTCACTGAGAGAGCAGGTGGTCCCACACAGGCAGTAGGTTGGCTGGTCTCACTGTCTCTGAGCTCTTCTCACCAAGCTGTTTACTCTCTTTTCCTCCTGCTGCTTTCTCTTATTTTCCAGCAGACCATGATTCAGTCCTGCAGGACTTTTAGATCTTGACTTCTGCCTCCGCAGTTTACTCTTTCCCCCTGAGAAGGGGCTTACAAATAGGATTGCAAGAATCAGCCATTCTCACTGGAACAATTTGCTTAAGAACTGGAGAGCATTGTCCTCCAGGAATATTATTTGCAACTATTTATACAGTCAGCTCTAATTGTGTCTTAATTCATGCTCATTAAGTCCTCTGAGATGCTTGATAAGCAGCACTGCAGCAGTACTAAGGGTTCCTGGCTATTTGAGCTGCTCACAGCAGTGAAGGCATCACTATTTTTCTTGCCTTGATCTTTTCCCTATCCCACCAGGGACTGGTAGGGAAAATATTGGTACCAGCTGCCCTCAGGAAGAATCTGGATATTGGGCTTTTGTCAGAAATTACAGGCCATGTGCTGGTAGCCACCTAAATCCTGAGGGATGAAGTTTTAAAATAATATGCTCAAAAAATGGCTTGGCAGAGAAGATGCAACTGACTGCTTTGACATTGAGATTATTTAACTGGGAATTGATGTGTCAAAACCTTAAAAGCTTCACCAAAGAAAATTTAAGAAAGTGCCATGATTCCAGCTAATTAAGTAGTGTCAGCCAAATATAATTTATTTCTCACCATCACTCATGTCTACAACAGAATTATCTCATTTTTGATTTCTAATGACTTACTCTCTCTCTCATTAATCTAGACATTATTTATTTTTATATAACTTTTTGGCGTTGAAGCAAAGAATTTTTTTTCTTTTTAATAACGAGAGAATCCCTAGATAATTCTACATCACCCTTGAAAGGGGGCAGGGAGTGTAGCTTAGGCTTCATGGCACAACTCCAGCCTCCCTTCCCTGAAGTTCTGGTAGGCTCTAACCTCAGGTCATACCCAGGACTTCAGCTTATCCTTGCTCCCTGAAAAATTCCTTCTAGTACCACACTGCATATTCAGGCTCTGGTTTGGTCTCATATTCTATCAAATAAGAGGCCTTTTCCTGCACTTCTCAGGAAATTTTTTTCAAGTGCTTTTCACTGAGCATCACTGACCTTTCTGTTTCTCCCAGGATCCCTGGCTCTTCTCATAGATACAGGCTGTTGCGGAGGTTTAAATTTGGTTCCTTCACTTGGATCCTCCATGGTTCTGTCCCTGGCATGTGTGTCCAGGTTATTGGAAGTGTTCATGTTTCTGCTTTACTGCTTTGGTTCGTGTGTTGGTTTTTACTAATCATTTGTTATCTCAGGTTCAGCTTGTTTCCAAGTTCGAAGGGCAAGCCCCAAGGATGCTCCCAAGCAAGAATATTTTTTTCATCCAGTATCCCATTTCTGATCCCAGATAGCTCCAAGGGCAAGGAGATGAACCTTTGTTTTCTGCTGCTCATGGGTGAACAGGGGTGAATCTGTAATGTAGAGGTCTGTGCTCTGCTGGGGTTTCTGTAGCACTGTAATCCTTGAGCATAACCTGAAGATACCAGCAAATACCCTTTGCGTGAAAGGGCCAGTCCCAGCTACAGAGCAAAGTAACTCAGGTGATTTAGAAAGGCAAGAAAGTGTTGGATGTTTCACATATATTGGCCTGACCTCCAGAAAAATCCCATTGTTTCCAAGCACTTCAGAAGCAGAGCCTGCTACCCTCAGCCACCAAGAGCTCTGCGTCTCTCATGGGAGGAATTGCCAGTTCCAGCCAGCCGGGGTTGCTGCAAGGTAGCCTGGTTAGCAGGTGACCCAGACAGACAGCAAGAGCTGCTCCAGCACCTCCCAGGTGAAAGCAGGAGGGAGCACAGCCAGGAAGGTCAGGCAGGCAGAGTCTCAGCTGACAGAGATCCACTGCCTTCAAAGGGCAAGCTGGGAGGGAGCTGCAGGCAGTGAACAGATGGCTGGAGGGTAGTGTGGGGAGTGGGAAAGGGAGCACTGCATAGGGACAAATATTGCTTTTCTGTGGGCTAGGGCTGCTTAGAGGTACCTTATATGTAAGGGTGTTTCTAAAACTCAGTGGGTTGTGCCCACCTTGACAATAGATGTGTTATTTAAGTTCAATATGGCTGACTGGCCACAGTTTGTAGAACTTACACCAGCAGTAAAATTGGGATGAGTCTCATCTCGTAAAATGAGATTTCCCTGCTGCTTCACCAGCATCTTTCAAGGGCCACATGGTTACAGCGGGCTTGGATTTACCATTGTCTTCTTCTCTGACATGGTTCAACTCCAGCCAGGATCTCAGCCCCACTCACTCACTGTCCTCTATTGGGATGAGGGACAGCATTGGAAGAGTAAATCTGAGAAAACCTGTAGCTTGAGATAAAGATAGTTCAATATGTAAAGCAAAAGTCGTGTTAGCAAGGAGATCAAAACCAGTCATGCATTCCCCACTTCCCTTAGCAGGCAGGTGCTCAGGCATCCCCAGGACAGCAGGGCTCAATCAGATGTAATGGTGACTTGGAAAGACAAACACCACCCCTCCAAATGTCCTCCCTTTCTTCTTCTTCCTCAGCTCTACATGCTGAGCATGATGCCATATGGTCTGGAATAACCTTTGAATTAGCTGTCCTGGCTGTGTCTCCTCCCAACTCCTTGTGCCCCCTCAGCCTCCTAAGAGGTGGGATGGAGTGGGGTGGACAGATGAAAAGGCCTGCCAGCCCTGCTCTGCAGCAGGGGAAACATCCCTAGGTTATCAGTGCTGTTTCCAGCACAAATCCAAATTACAGCCCTGTAACAGCTAGTATAAAGAAAATTAACTCTATCCCAACCCAAACCAGCATATTTTTTCACTTGCACCTTCCTGGATGACCAGGCTCCAGTGCTGAATTTCTAAAGCTGAGCTCAGGGAGGAACAATGGCAAAGTGAGCAGGAAATCAAATTCATGTGGTTGCAGCCCACAAGGCTGGAGGACTCTGGTTGCTCCATGATCTGTCTCTGTTGAGGACTGGGAGAGGCTCTGGAAAACCTGCTCTGAGTCCAGGATCCCACATCTCAGTGGGCAAAGGACAGACAGTGTTGTTTACCTCCTGCTGTAGGAGATGCAGAGCTCCTCTACTCTATGTCCCATCTCCCCTCCTCCTAAGCCAAAACAAAACTTGAAAATCAAAAAGCCAAACAGGAAAAACGCCTCTAAAATCTGAAGGAGTTTTTGACTCGTTTCTCCTACCCAGATTTTCATTATTTCCTATGCAAAATCCACTTCACCCACAAAAACCTGCTTTGCAGAAACTTCCATGTAGTTAAAAACTAAGAAAACATCTTTTTGGAAAATGGAGTGGCACTAACACTTGTGCTAATTCTGGCCAAGTGGAAGGCAGGCAGAAGGAACAGTGGGAACGCGGGGTTCCACAGGACCTTGACAGTTGGATGTGTCTCTACAGCAGAAGGCAGGTAAAAGCCAAATATCCCAGCTGATACTTGAGCAGACCTGCAGGTGAATTATATCAGGCAGATAGGGAGATGTGCTGAAGCCATTGGGCTATATTGGTATCCAAATCCACCTGAAGTGCTGTTCAGTTATGGACTAAAACGGGCGACTGCAGAACTCTCAGACAGCCCTTGGCTTTCTTTGATCACGGGAATGATGGAAAGAGTAAACTTCAGGCCAAGTACTGTTCTTCCAGGGGGAAGCTCCAAAACACAAATCTCCTGGGGCTCATCAGCACCAAGAAAGCACAGAGATGGCATCCCTGCTGAAGTGCAATATGGAATTTAGCAGATACCTGCACAAAACCTGGGGTCACAGTCATGTGGGCAAGAGGGAATGGCTTCAAAGTGAAGGAGGGCAAGTTTACACTAAGCATTAGGAAGAAATTCTTCCCTGTGAGAGTGATGATGCCCTGGCTCAGGGTGCCCAGAGAAGCTGTGGCTGCCCCATCCCTGGAAAAGTTCAAGGGCCAGGTTGAATGGGGCTCTGCAAAAGCTGGTCTGGTGGAAGGTGTCTCTGTCCATGGCAGGGAGTTTGGAACTAGGTGATCCTTGAGGTGCCTTCCAATGCAAACCATTCCGTGATTCTACTTGTTGCATCTCCATCTACAGTGTGGGCTATGGTCTGTTTTGGTGATCCTCAGACAGGGTCATAGAACAATACTGTATTAATGTTTTTCAAGCCTTTGTACCAAATTCCAATGTGGAAGGCCAAATCCGCAGTTTGGTATAAATCAGCCCCACTTCACATGCTGCAGCTGAAGTTGTCCAAGTAATTTTAGTGGCTCCTGTGGGGTTTATGGCATCTGGTGGGACTTGCATTTATCTAGATCTAAGCTCAAAACACAGCAGCAAATGCCTGGACAGGCAGTCCTACGCTCCCTCCTGAGTAGCCCTGTGGTACTGATGCAGATTGGCTACTTTGACAAGGCCATGGATGCATGAAGTGATAGAGCTGAACAAGAAATCCAGCTGGCTGTCAGTCCTTGGGAAATTCATATGCCATGTGTCGGGCTGGCATTAGTCATTTCTGGAGGGGGAACAGTGCTTGGATCTCATTATATTTCTTTGTGCATATTTGCTCTATGCCTCTTTCTTTAACAGCAGCACATTTGGCAACTTTGTTGCTCCAGTATTGTGCTAGAAAATACAGTGTTTATGTATCAGCAGTGAAAAACAGTGAGCAGTCAGGGGTGCAATTCCAATGGGACAGCACTGTGAGGGGTCCTGTGCTGGATATTTTGGAGTAAGGAGGTCAGGATGGTGGGATTTGGAACACAAAGACTGGAATACTTGAATATTTGTGGAACGAGAGTCCGTGAAACATTTGTTGAGTGTCTGTGTTGCCATTTGTGGCAGAGCCCACACTGCCTGCAAAAGGGATCCACCCTTGGGCTTGTGTGCAGCTCTTTAAAGATAATGCTGAAGGGCTGTATTTGGGTCTGCACAGACCAAACCATGGAGTCACTGCAGAAGGTCATCTCCAGAAGTCCTGGTTGTCTCAAGGGCTTCACTTCCTGCCCTCACAGGGAGGGATAATGATGGGAGACTTTGATCTGGGTGTTTCCTTGCATTTTGCATATACTCCAAAAGATTTATAATGAGGCACTTTTCTTATAGTGTAAATCCTATTTTCAATGGCAACTTGGTCCCTTGGAACTTGTTTTCCTATGGAATATTGATGAGGACTAGTTTTCTATGGCCTCTAGCTTCAAGATATAGAAGCAATTTGTTTATAGTGTTAAAAACCTATTTTGGATCTGGACCAATGATTTCTGAAATTGTTGCCTCAAAACGCTTCAGCTCCAGGTGTTCGGGTGGTTTCGCTGGCTCTTCAGAGGTTCACAACCCTTTTAGGAGGTTATTTAAAAATCTAAACAAAGTTCTGTGTTTTGGAAGGCTTCCTTTATGCTCCTGGATTGTTTAGATGGAGTGGTTTTGGCAAGCTGCTTACCCTGCCAGACCATCTTTGTGTTGCTTCCATCCTGAGAACAGAGGTCTCAAATCTGCCGTACCTTACCCTTACAGAGTTGTGAATTCTGAAGCAGTACTTGGATACTACTTATGGATCTACATGTATCTTTTTTGCTGTTCACCACCTTCACTCTCCTGTTTTAAAGTTTAAATAATGATGTAACTTTTGAATGAACAGTAAATTCAGGAACAGCTTATAGTTTAGAAAAGATTGACTAATTCTTGTCAAGGGCAAGCTGGCATAGCTGTGTTGACTTCAAGGGAGCAGAATTGATCAATGTTAACAATATGGTGTTAAGCCCTGTTTCTCCAGATGTTCTGGTGAATGCCTGCAGATAATGAATCCTGTCTGGAAATGTGCAGAAATTTATGAATATTTGTGGGATAACGATGCTGTTACATGGATTATGATGACCTGCTCCAGATAGGGCTCAGTGTAGGGCAAGAAGCAGCCCTGCTCCACTTGCTGAGACATAGATGCTGCCAGAGAGACCCTAATTCATCTGTGGAGGACAAAGCTGTTGCAACCACTGCTGAAGGTGGATTTATCAAGTGAGTGATCATAGTTTGCTCTGTGTGTGTGTGTGTGTGTGACATAAACATCTATTATCTTCATTTGTAAAATTTCTCCTTGGCTCACTTCAGGGCAGATACTTCTGAGAGTTCAATTACAGGCAGTTGTAGCTGCTTGACAACACTTCAGGCAGAGTGCAGGGCTGTGTCCCTGTCAGAGAGCAAATCTCTCTTTATTAATGTACTGACATCAAGCAGTGCCTTAAGTCACCTGGGAAGCTGCTGAGCTTCTCACAGGGATGGAAAGAGATGAAGCTTGGAGGGTGAGGTCCTTGTGGCTGTGCAGGAATTTCCCAGAGGTCTTTGGTCACTTTGAATCACATTGGGATGGAAGGACAGCTTCCCTATGGAATGGTCAGTCCTTGTCTCCAAAAGCATTGCCATTCACACAGGAGAAATTTTGTCCCTGCACCACGAGTGCAAAGGGATTTACCCAAGGATGGACAGGGAGCCTGTGGCAGTGCTTGCAATCAAAGGTGGATTCCTGGCTCTCAGTTCTTTAAAGCATTTAAGCAGATACAAATCCCATCTGAGGATTGGACCCTTGCTCTCTGGAGGATTAGAGAGCAGAAACTGTCCTGGTGTCAGAGCCACCAACTGAAACAGTCCCTATGGAGCTTGAGGGGGTGATCTCTGCTGTGCTTCACCAATGTCTCCCCACCTGGAGGAGGTCTAAGGTGAGGAAGGATCTCTGGAGGTGTACAGCACCCAAATGATGCCTTTTGAAACAGCTGTTTAGCAACCTCCTGCTCTGCTAGCTGGCACAATGAGGGTAGGAAGGGACTAGGAGTCTCCTGAGAGTGACCTGGGATCTTTTAAATGCTTATTTATTCAAAAATACATTTGTTCTTCTTCTAAAAGCTTGTGGAAGGGGTCTGCATGGTCAAACGACAGCTCCAGTGATCAATCAGTTCTTCCTAATGACCAACATCCTGCGGCAGTGAAGGATCACTATCCACCACAATCTATTATTATTACATTATGAAATCAGAATTATGAGAGGGAAGCATGGCATAACACTTCCACATCAGTCACCCCAGAACTTCACACTTCGCTGGCAACTCTCAGACAAGTTCACTGAAGTATTTAATGAAGATGCTTCCTTCCCCTCTTCTCTCCCTGTCTCCCTATCCTGGTTCAACACAAGCAGGAACTCAGGAGGAAACCAGGTGAGGGAAAAATGTGGAAAGAGTTCATTGCACCAAAACTCTTCAGAGGAAATCCCTTGTGTCTTTACTGCTCCCCTCGTGCCACAGTATGTCACACATCTGTGGAAGTAGGAATCATTTCTTTTAGCTGGAAATTCTAAATATTTTTAAATGAAAACAACAAAGGTTAAAAACAAGAGAAGAATGAGTACCTGGAGTTCTTGTTGCTCCAATATAAATTATTCTGATAGAAACAATGTCGAAGTTCAGAAGTAACTATTTTCATCAAGAGTTTGATTCCATTTTGAAATTTCCTGAGGAAAAGTGCCTATAGAGACTTTTTATAGATAAGACCAATGAATTAAGTATTTTGTAGTTAGTCAAAGAAAATTTTTGTTTTGAATATTGGCCAGAAACTTCCCTTTTATTCCAAAGAGGCCAAATATCTGCCAGAAATGAGCCTTTTGAAGAGTAGTTGGATGGATTTAGATGACCTCAAGGCCCCTTCTAGCCAATCTTCTGTGACCCTCTGACATTAGACTCTGTTCTAATGGCCTGGTCATCAATTATCACTGGAGAAAGGAAAATGTAATTTGATAATGTCTCCTTGGCTGTGTTTGCTGCTCCCTTGCCCCTAGAACAGTGTGCTGGGAAAGGATCTGGGACACATCTGTACTGAGTTTGGTTTCTGCAGGGGATTGTTCAGATGCTACAGATTATGGTGGGTTTGGTTATGTTCCCGTACTGCCATGGAGCAGGAGGAGAATAAAATGCCTGTCGTATCCTCACACCTAGACCTCCCCAGTGAATTAAATGGGTGTAGATAAGCCCAGTTCCGTGTTCTGGCTCATGAGACTGGAGGGGATCCAGGTCAGTCATGTCCCTGAATGGGCACCTCGTGGGGCTGAGGTGAGTCTGGGCCAAAACAACCACAGGGCTGATCTCTACTCCTAGGACAGATCTGATAAACTGGGCAGAGGGTGTTTTCTCTGCAGCAAACCAGCAGTAACTTGAGCTGCTCTGATGCCTGTCCATGAGCAGCCATTTCTCTGTTCAGCAGAAGACGACAGCCAATGCAAGATCTCCCTCTCCCTCTCATTTAGTCTGCAGCCTGCTTTTCCCCAGGCAGCGGCTCCCAGCATTGGCAGAAATCTGCTCCCATCTATTGAGCGCTTTTTCCCTTCTCTTTTCACCCTCAGTTGTGTTGATATTCACTGGTCAATTCCTTCACTGAGCTGGTTTTGTGCTGATAAAGGGTACAATGATTTATTTCATCATATATTTTATTTTTCTTCTCATGTCCTCCAATTGTAATTGAAGAAATCTTGTTTGTGAAATCTTCTGCATAAAGGTGGCAGGCAAGGCTGGGTTAGAAACAGGGGGTTTCTGTTGCAAAACATCTGAAGTGTCTTGTGGCTTTCTCTGGTTGTAGTAGCCTTGTGCAGTGCCAGGAAAACTGGTACTGGAGCAGTTCATCTGTTTGTAAACTTCTCTGGATCCCAGAGATTGAACTCACACTCTGACTCAGGGAGGGTACCACTGGGCTGGAGAAGACCCTGAGCTGCTTGTCCAATAAACTTTTGAAGTGTTTCCTACCAGAGGATAAAAAATTCTCCCTCACAGAATCACAAAATATCCTGAGCTGGAAGAGACCCACAAGGATCATGAGTTCCAGCTCCTGGCCCTGCACAGATCCCCCAGTAATCCCACCCTGGGCATCCCTGGAAGCGCTGCCCAAATGCTCCTGGAGCTCTGGCAGCCTTGGGGCTGTGCCCATTCCCTGGGGAGCCTGAGCAGTGCCCAGCACCCTCTGGGGGAAGAACCTTTCTCTGAAATCCATCCTAAACCTCCCTGACTCAGCTCCTGCCGTTACCTGAGATCCTGTCCTTGTTCATAGAGAGCAAACATCAGAGCTGTCCCTCTGCTGTTCCTTGGGAGGGAGTTGTGGCTTCTCTGAGGTCTCCCCTCAGCCTCCTCTTCTTCAGCCTGAATATACACAGCACAAAACAGGAGAGGGGAAATAAAAACCTCACTGAGACAATCTTCCTCTTCAATGAACTGCAGAGGTTTTCTGTCTTCAGTTGTTATTAGACCTTGCTTATAAAAATGTTAGTATAGAGTTCACAAGAATAGAACCCTAATTGACACACAGTGTGTATTAAATAATTAATACATGGGAATAAAGTAGCAATGAGTGGTGTCTATGGCAGACATCTGTTTTTTCACTGGCCTGCAGCCGTCCCTTCCTGGGCTGTGATCTTATTAGCCAAGTGAGGTCAGCTGAGTTCAGCTCTTGTTCCCCTTCATGGGGATGCAGTGCTATTGGAGCTGTGTGATGGTACCTGTAGGCTTCTTCACTGGCATTTGCCCTTTCTGAGAGCGAAGGGAATGTCAGGCAGGTCATTAACCTCCATAGGGTGGTCATCTTGAAATGCTGGATTCACTGGCAAAATCAGTGTGTAGGTGTGTGCTACCCATGGACTAGTAAAAGCTTCTGGCTAGAGATTGTTCCTGAATATTGTGATATATTCATGTTTTTATGTGATGCTGAATGGCATAAAGGCACCTGACTTGCTTCTTGGCAAGCAAAGAATGTTAAAACCCAAACAACTATTGATTGGTGTTATTCACAGGAAGGAACCAAAGATGTACAAGATTTTAGAAGAGTTTTAATAAAAAGGAAAGAAAAGGCATGTTTTCACAGTGATAAAGCAGTTTCAGATGGTGTTGACGGATGTCAGTGGGTCTTTGGCAGAGTGAGATGAGAGCAGTCCCTGAGATGACCAGATGTGGTTCTGATTGCACTTAATTTCTGTAGCAGGAGAGGTTTTGGTTCTGAGAACTAAATTCTCCAATCTTGAGCATAGATATGAATAGATGCAAAAGCATTTCTTGAGGTGGAAAAGTTTGGGGTTTTTTCACTTTTACCCCCTTCCTCCTAAAAGTAGGCTCAGCTGTGCCTCCAGTGCCATTAGAAATGTGGACTTGCCCATTGGAGGAGGCCCACAGCTGTCAAACATCAAACGTCCCTTTTCTGTGCACTCTGTGAGCAGAGCACGCCTCTTGCCACGTGGAAAACAGCATCTGGGTTTCAGCTGGGGGACGAAAAACATCTTCTGTCCCAGACAGAATATGTCCTTTAGGCTGGAATGTCTCTCCCCTGTCCCCCACGGTGCTCACTGACTGTGCTGGCTTGGCTGTCCTGGACTGAGCAGAGTCATTGCTGCTGAGCCACACTTCAAAGAGCTTTTCTTTTTTGCCATCCTTAGTGACATCAGCTCCTCAAATCCACAGTTTCTTTCCCATTGCAAAAGGCTACTGGGAAAACCTGTCAGAGAGGCAGCATTGACTGGGCTTAGCCCAGAAACTTCTGGTTTCCTAGCTGGTTATCTCTCCTTTCCAGCCCTTTGACTTGCTGGCACTGAATGAGGCTCTGTGTTTCCCGCATGATGCTTATTTTTGGATAAAACACCTGGCATAATTACGCTCATTCCCTCTGGTGGAACACTGGTTTTGTGGAGAAACAATTTTGTCTTGTCAGGCTAACCTCAGTCCTTCGAGCTGTCCCAGCACCCAGTGGGAAGTTGGAGACAGTCCAAGGTCCCTCTGTGCTTTGGGAGGTTTAGTGCTGATTTCAGTGGATTATCTACAGCCAGCGTTGCCTTCCTGACACATTACTTGAGCTGAGTAATATCTTAAGTGCTTCTAAGTCCAGCTTTGCTATTGCAAATGAGGGCATGATGGCAGGGAGAGGGTGGCCTGTTTTGCTTTGAATTAACTTCTACTTCTGAGGCCTTAATTACAATTGCATCATTTCTAGAGCCCTTTTGTTTTTTTATTCCTTCCAAGTATTAATGGTAGAAATGGAGTCAAATTAGAAAGCTGAGAGTTGCATTGTAATGGTGTGCATCCTTGTGGCAGGGACTGAAGAAAAATGTCAAATATAATGGATTTCCTGATAAAAACTGCAGGAAACTGGTTCTGTATGTTGACAGCTCCTGGAGTGGAGCAGAAGTTGTGTTGATGTTATCATGTACTTAATTAGATGTTTTGAACCCGAATGACTTCACACTGGGGATGTCATTGGCTTCATGTAGTTTTAAGGGAGGGTTCACAAGTAGTATTTGGCCTCTGGAAAAGGCCAATTAGTCTAAATGAGGCTTTAGCCCAAAAGACAGAACTTGAGCAATTGCACGGGCTGCTAATGGTGCCTTTCAGTTTCAGCCTGTCTGTTTAAATGCTGTCAGGAGTCTGGTGTTGAGACAAACAGTTTCTTGGTTTTGCCTCCTCAGGGTGATGTTGGAAAATGGCTGTTCCTCTCTGGAGTGTCCCGGGAGGTGCAGGCACATCCCTGCCCCAGGTATGGAAACAGAGCCAGAGCCTTTGGCCTGCAGCTGGTGAAGGGTCAGGGAAAGATCCAAGGAGCTGAGCAGTGTTACACAAAGCCCGTTCAAATTCAGGGTTTGCTCAGTAACATAAGGATGTAATACCTGCCCCTTCCATTGTTTCCTACCTTCACCCAGCCCCCTGCATCCCAGGTGGTGGACAGAACTGGGAGACCACCTCACTGGGCATGGGGACATCCCACAGCAATCAGGGCACACAGGGTCAAACTCCTCCTCAGGTGTTTATCCTTTCTGGTTTCTCACTGGAAGAGGCCAAAAAGAGATAATTTCACACCCTGGAAGATCTGGGTGGTAGCCCATGAGTGGAGCAGGACTGGGAGGGTCCTGGGAGAGTGGGTCTCTCCTGGCTGCTGAGATGGGCAGCTCTGGAAGTTCCGAGTCTTAGGGATGGACATCTGGGGAAAACACTGGTCTTGGTTTTGCCAGACTGATGGAAGGAGCATCAGAGCAGCTTTAGGTGCTCCATCTACACGGTGTATGGAGCTAAGTCAGGCCAAGATGTATATCCATGCTGTATTTAATCCAAAATAATGAGCTGTGGAGGTTCACCAGTCTACGAGGGAATCTGAACATTTCTTCAGGATGCTCACCCATAGTGTAGTCACCAGTTTTGGAAGAAAGATGTCTCACACTGTGTCACTTTGATGGGAAATAGTAACCCAGCAGGACCTAGCACCAAGAGTCCTGTTTCAGCTACCATGCACAGCAGAAGTGAGAATGAATGGGAACCTCAGGGCTGATTTCTCCCTCTTGAGGCTGATAAAACTCCACCAAGGTTATAACCCAGCAGCCAGGAATGACAGCACTGAAGCCTTGGAGGGATAAAGCTGGTGTTCCCCCAGCCTGACAGTGACAAATGGGCTCAGGTTGGAATCATAGAATCACTAAAATTGGAAAGACCACCAAGATCATTGAGTCCAACATCCCTGTGTCACTGTGATGAGCTCTATAACCTCCCACTTCTCCAGAAACTTGCATCCAGGTCTAATCTTCCTTTGAATTTATCTTAATTATTAATGCAAGACATCTGTTAGAAATCATAGCTCAGAGTAAGGGAAGGGATTAAGGTAGGATTTGAGATATGCTTCAAGTGCCTGTACTTAGCACTTTTAACACTGAAATCTTTAAATGAACAGAAAGGTTTGCCCAGAACCCTACGTCATCAGCTCATTGCTGAATTTAAGACACAGTGCAGCTAATTAAGATTTAGGAGCTTGCATTATATATAATAGTGCTCTTCCTGTGCTTGCACGTAGCAAGCACCCAGAGATGGGTCTCACCTGCCCAGCCCATGTACCACGGGGTCTGTGCCACTCCCTGAGCCAGGACCAGGCACCAGTCACTAGTGCTGTTATCCTGCCCCTCCTGTAGAAGGGCTGGTGTCCCAGGGAGTGCACTGGAGCCCCAGTTCTTCCATTGCCCTTGGCAAATGGGTCATCATTCCCTGCCTGCAAGTGGGGATAATTTTTTAGGCTGTCACCGAGCTGTTAAAGGTCCTTGCATCTTCCTAGGAAATAGAGTTGTATGTAAGGGTGGGCAGTACAACTGAAGAGCAGTTGTGCCTTCAAAATATCAATGACAGAGCCAGAGGTAAATTTCAATGGTTATGGAATCTCAAATCCATGTGTAGGCTCCCTCAGCAGTCAGCAGAAAACTGGGAATACTCCCAAACTATGGCTGAGGTGAGCTGTCTGTGGAAGCAGAGCTTTAACTGTTGGCTCTGATACTTTCAGGCCAAAGTTAATTATCTGGAAAAGAGTAATTCTGTTGGGTGTAAGTGATACACTGTTTCACTTGCATTTACATGTTGTCTGAAATGATTTTTCAACAATCTTCTGTAATTAGACGTTGATTTAGGCTAATCAAGATATGTCTTGTCAACTCAAAATGTGTATTTAAACCTCCATTGAGCAATAAGGAATAGGGAATAGTAATAGGGAACAAGCGCACGCTGAGGAAATGTGAAATATTTTCACAAAAAGACTGAACTGAAATACTCAGCCTTTTTGCTGTTTCAACCATTCTTTCCACTGGCAAGGAAAAAAAAAATCCCTTATTCTAGTATCATGAACTGTCTCCAATTATTTTGCTAAGCTGGGAAATTTGTGAAAATTCCACTCTTGAAATGTGGAAGCAAAACACGCCTGTACAGTAAAGTGTTTTAAAGCCACTGCTGACAAAGTGGTGACATAGTGGCTTTATTCCAATTTTCTATCTGTTATTTTTCCTTGTGTCCCTACAGAAATTTCAGGACTGAGTCAATTTTGTAAAAGTCCCTTGGATTCCACAAGGACTGAATTTGCAGCCGTGCTAATGTAATTAATGTCTATTAAGTGAGCGTGTGCCCCGAGCAGCTTAATAGGAAAATCTAATAATGTTTCCTATTGGAATGTTCCCTGTTAAATCGTCCAAGTGTTTTAGTGTATGTTTTCTGTAGGCAGCGCTATATAATAGAAATGTTACACAAATTAGTATTAGGCCCTTGGTGAAATGGGATCTTTTATTTAATTTGATTTTACAGCCAGGATGCAGAGTGATTGCTGCTTTGGCCTCACCAGCATAAGGCCAGGCAGAATTAGGTTTTGCTGGGATCACCTTCGAAATAACTCCTCCACAGCCCTTGCCTACAGAGTGGCCGGGGGGGTTCGTTTTTAACCTGACCTCTAAATGGCATTTAGTAATGTCCCCGTGGAGCAATAGCATGGCAGGATGGCTCCATAAAAATAGGAACCCCGTGGCTGACCAGTGTTGTGTTTTATTTTTTTAAGGTGGGTAATAAAAGAAGAAAATGAAAACTCCTGCCTTTGTTTTTGTTTGGTAGCAGAGCTGCAGGTGTTGGAATAAAACCCCCCTTGTTCTTCAGGCGTTGCTGCTGCCCCATTTGCTGGAGCCCCACTGGGTTTACTCAGGGGCTTAGTGGTGGTTAATGGAGCAGGGACAGTCAGATCCTCGCGCCAAGTTCTCTCCCTGACCTCTTCATGTGCTGGGATGGCAGAGAGACCAGCTGGGTCTCCCACTGGGAAGGTACCGAGGGCTAGGAGACCACAGCCACTGCTCTGCTTGTGGGGTGCCAGCAATGAGTGCCCATAGCCGGGCAATGTCTTCATCATCCCTGTTCTACTCCTGGGAGAACTGACTTGTGAGGAGGGCAATGCTCCCAACCCCTGGAACCTGGGGAAAGGGTGAAATCCCAAAGGAGCTGCTTCTCTTCTCAATATCTACATGGTAACCTTAGTCAGTCAGTAGTAAATGCCCACATTAAACTCTTCCCTCCAAAATCAGAGTGACAAACGTTCGTGCTACATGAGGGAGATGCTGGGTTGGCTCAGTCTGGGGTGGTGCAGCTCCAAGAATTCAGTCTCAGCAAAATAATAACTGAAAATTAACTGAAATTTGTTCCTCTTCTAGTTGTTTCTGTTCTTTTAGTTGTTTCTGTTCTGGAGAGGGGAAGGGATGAACATCCCCCTGGATTTTAGAGGAACAAGGAGGACAATTTATTGAGGAAACTTTCTGAAATGGGCAGTGTATCTGCAGCTAGTATGTAAGGGGAAAGTCTTGCCTCTCTCTTCAGGCTGCTGCTTTAACTCACCCCAGGAGGAAACCACCAGGCTGGGGGCTCTTTAATTTTTCATCAGGCAAAGCTATTTCCTTCCCTAGCAAGGAGAATTTCTTCTTCAGAGCAGACTGATTTATTTCTGTCCTATGCACCATCTTGTACTTGGGGCTTGCAGCACAGCTCCTGTAGCCCCTTCTGCAGCATTGGGCACTTCTCAGACCTCTGAAGTCAAGATCTCCTTCAGGAGTAGCTCTGAGCGTAAACTAGGCTGATTGTGCAACTTGGTCTAGTGGAAGGGTTCCCTGCCCATGGCAGAGAGTTGGAATGAGGTCGTCATTAAGGTCCCTTTCAACCCAAGCTATTCTGAGATTCTTTTTCTGAGGTTCACTGGCCTTCTCTGTCTTCCAGAAAAGCACCATGATCATGGCAGAAGCTTCCCTGGATCCAAATCCTCTCCCAAACAATGAAAGGCTGAAACAAAACTGAGAACTCAGGAGCAGCCCCAGGTTTCCTGGTTCAGGGAACTGTGAGCTGCTGTCCTGGTCCAAAAGAAAAACAAGAAAGCTGGACTTTCCAAAAATATTGACAGACATAATTCTGATAGAGACAGTTTTCCTGATGGCTTTCAATGGCATTTAAGCAAAGCTAGAGCTGAATTGATAGTGCTGGTATACAATGGCTGGGGAACAGGGAAGGGAAATAGAGAAGGGAAATTATTTGAGCAGTTCTCAATGGAAAATTATTTTAACAACAACAAACCCATTCTGTCTGCTTGTAAAACAATGAACTTTAAATCCTTGTGTCCTCTAAGTGAAAAACCCCTAGGCAGGGACAACTTTGACCAAAAATCATTAAACAGGGAAACCTACACTTCTAGTGTGCTCCCATTACCAGCTGCAGAGCGTCTTTATAGATTTCTGCTGTTACAAAGGAAAAAAAAGACTTGTTGGTTCCTCATACTGATGAGTCTGTAAAACCTTTGCTTGGCTTTTTTGGGTTTTCTTTTTTGTTGGGGGGAGAGTTTAATGTTTTTTTGTTTTGCTTTTATTTCCCCATGAACATTAAAGCAGTTCTCAGAAGTTGGCTGGGCTCACTTTCACTTTGAATTAGAGAAATAGAGGCAAAAATGGGGCTGTACCTTGTCCAAAATCATAAAATGGATAAATGACAACATTTGGGGTAGAATCCAATTTTTTCCTGGTTCAAGTTGGCTGTGCAGAGACTCAAGAGGGCTTCCCTGGAAGCAGGTCAGAACTATTTCCCTCACCTGTGAGCCAAGCTGTCTCCTAGCAACAGGGCCATACCGCCCACTTCATATAATTTACCTATTGATTTATATATTCACTGGAATGCCTTACACACAGGCAGATCTGGCGGTAATGGTACTTGATAAAATCCTTTAATTTTCTTGGTTTGGTACTTGATGTCAGCAGTTTCATGCCTGCATGGAGCATCAGCATGAACCCTGTGGAAATGATTGGTGAGATGTTGGGTCCATGGCAGGAGCAGGGGCAAGATCTACTGTTCTCTTGAAGTATTTGGCTTTTATTTGCTATCTGTAAATGCAAACAGTCATACTGGGACTTCCCTGGCCAGGAACCACTTGGTTTAGGTACAGCATAGAGAGAGACGTTTTTTCATGCCTGTGATATTGCTTCTTGGGTCCCCACCACATTATGCTTTTCTTAGTTGAATATTGCTGCTCAGCTAAATTGAAATTAATTTCTCTCTTATGGGACACTGTATTTTTAGTGAGTGCTGAGTGAAACAGGGAGGTGGGTCTGAGGACAGCGCTGTGGCAGTGTGTGTGTATGTGTGTGTGTCTTCACTGGTGTCATCTGGGCCAACTTGTCCATCTCCTGAAGGCATGAGATGGCTACAGAAATATGACTTCTATGAGACCTTGGAGTCTATTCCCTGCATTTGAGAGAAAAACATTGCTGTTCAGAAGGAAAAGTAATAGAAACTGCTGTCTGGGGTGGTGGGTCACAATGTCCCAGCCACATCCTGACCATGGCTTACGTTGTGGCCCTGGGTCGGGCTCTTCAAGGTGATATTTGTCCTTGTAGAGCTGGAAGCTGAACTTCCTGATGCATGGTTTGGAAGCTTCCATGATTTGAATCTTCCTGTGATCTGGGGCAGTGAAACTAAACGTAGTGGCGTGAAAAAGGGGGATGAAAGGGGGAAGAGACAAAGTGGAATATTATGCTAAATTTTGTCTGCAACCAAACCCCAATATGTGTGTGCTGTTTGACTTTGTCAGATGCTCTTGTCAAAAAGACTTTTCTGCAGGGACAGTGTCTGGGTGATGCTGATATGAGCAGGAGTTTGGGATTTGTGATGGACTATCTGGTTTCAATCAAATAAAGAAACACTCTGAATCCCTGCCCAAAGCACAAATGAAGCCTGCAGCATGTTAACAAGATGAGAAAGTCTGGCCAACTCACTTAATCTATTCTAGACTCCTCTTGGCTTCCAGGTGTTCATCCTGAATCACAAGCCAAAACATCCTGGGAGAGGCTCTTGCTGTCATATTTCCAGCCCATCTGATAAGGCTCTTGCCTTCAAGCCGGCATGCTGCTGCAAGATTCCCACTCTGCCCTAGCCAAGGATGTCAGCTTAGGGCTTCGAGACAGATCCAAACTGTAAATAGAAAAATAGAGGTTTTGTTGACCAGATGCCTCACCAGCTGTATGCCTTTGACCTCAGAGCTCCTGTCTGGGACATGAGCTTTTTCCACAGATGGGCAACTTATTTTCTTGTCCAGTGTCCTATCAAATCCTCATGGCACTTTTCACTATTTTAAAGGGTGTGCAAGGAACTGGGCAATGACGACTGATCTAAAGGAAGTCCAAGCTCACTTCTATCCCCAGACAAATCTACCTGACGGCCACAGGCTACCTAGTTGACAAAACCAGGCTAGGACATCTTGGCTGTGCCTAGGCTTCCAGATGGGCCTAAGGAAGCAGGGAGAGCCCTGTGCTAGTATGGGAATGGGTTTGGGGCTGGTGATGGTCATGCACTTCATACTACATTCACAATTCACAGCTCTAGACTTGGACTTCCTTGTTCTGCTTTGGCTCTCTGGGCTCTGACTTGCTTCGCAAAGAGCAGTGTAGTTTTTGACAGGGCTCAGTAGCCCATGCTGGAAGGACAAAGCCTCTGAACTCTGCCCATGACCAGGCTTCTCTGAGGAACCTCATGAGTGAAGGGGAGCAGGGGAAGCAAGAAAGGGGAAAGACTCATCCCTGATGATTTTCCCAAGCACTTGATAGGGATTGGACTGCCGAGACAAGGCTAAAACTCATCCCAAGGGACTTGTCTTTGCCACAAACCCCTGGCTTTTCCATAGTTAAGTAGAAGATGCTTCAGACTGACTTTTCAGTGATTCTCTGAATTATCTGTGTGTTCTACCAAACATTGCAAGTACTTGCAATTTTTTCCCCCAGAAGAGCTGAATCTAGTCACTCTTTTTTCCTCTAGGCTTCAGAGGAAATGGAAAGGTACTTAACTTATGTTTTATTCAGTGCAGTCACTATCTCTTGTTAATTTTCTTACATTATTTACAGAATTTTAAAGTATTTTGTGTGTCAGGCAGCATCCCAGGTCCTATAAAATGCTAATTTGCAAACTGTATCAGAGGCACACATCTTTCCTGGGCCTCTAGGTAGACAAAGGGTCATCCTCATTCTTAATTTATTTTTTATGATTCTATATTTAAATGCAATAAAGCCTGCTTGAATGGCAGATCTCAGGCAACTCACTTCTCTGTGTGGTTAAATTTTATGAAGATCCATTGTAGTTGTGCTACTGGTACAATAAATTCAATTTTTGATATAGTGCCCTTAATTACTAAGGATGACTGAACCTGGTTTAAGTACAGGAATAACTATCTTGGATCTTTGCCCTCAGTGGGAATGAACATAATGTTCCAAAAGTTCAAGTAATTTTTGAAAAGAAACTGAGTTTTATTTCCACAGTTGCTTCTTTGCAATTCCTGATTCCAGTGAGAGAGGAAGTGGGGGAAAACTCAAAACTCCAGAGGGGTCTTAATGTTTTAGGTTTTAATTTCATGTCTTTGAGCTCTCAGCAAATTGGTCCTGTTCTCAGCCTTGGGGTGTTGGAATCTTCTGAAGTGCTGGGACTGCTGACACCATAAAACTGGGCAACACATAAAGATTTAGGGACAGTTCAAGATAGTCTAAATCACTGTGACATGCCTGAATTGTGTGTTTCCTGCTGCTCAGTTACCTCTCAAGGTTTAAGGTCTATCAATAGGAAACACGACACAGTAGATTCCAGGGGCTTTTGTCCTGGCAGAGGAAGGCCAGAGGTGTGTGGTCACCACAGCACATCCTATGAGTGTCTCTTGGTCACAGAGGTTGCCAGCACTGGTGTCTGCTGTGCTTCTCCAGGTGCCCCTGAGGTGTTCCCATGCTCCTCTGCCCAGCCAAGAGGACATGGTTATCCCACTGCTGCTGCAGAGCACTGCTCATCCAAGCCTCTCCTGATTGCTCTGGAGAAATCTTAGATGAAAACATGAAAATGTTTTTCTGTGAAGCATCCCATTCCTGCTTGCTGAATGTGGGAACAAACAATCCCACGGGTCTGGAGCTGCTCCTGGAGAAGGGAGGCCGAGGCTGTGGTGCAAAGGAAATGAACAGTTAGGTTGGTGCAGCGTCAGGCATGATCCTGACAGTGGCCAGGGCTGGATGGGCACCAGAGCACCAGCCAGCTCTCCCCTGCAGACACAGCCCTGGCCTCCCTCCATGGTTTACAATTCAGACAATTCCTCCTTGGCTTCTCCTGGAGTCTGCCTGAACCAGAATGCCTCTTTGCCGTCTGTTCAGCCTCCAGCAGTGCTAGTGTGTCCTGTCAGTGGCTCTTCCATTCTCTATGGAGAGGTCACATCATGATAAGTAAAGTGACCTAGCCTCAAAATTAATGTAAAGATGGCATTGAATGCTCTGACATAGTGATCAAAACATGTTGGCAGACTTGAAGACTGCCAAATTTTAGTCTTGTAGCCACTCTGAGAAGCATTTCAGGATTATCACATGTCATTATAATTATTTTTCTTGGAGTGCTTGGAGTTTCATGAAAGTTTCAAGATTTTTCTAGTGAATGCATCATGGAATTTAATGTACATTGGTGCTGTGACTGCCTTCTCCATTCAGTGCAAGGTACAGAACTTCACTGGGCAGGTGATCCTGCTTGAGGTAGAGCACTGCAACCAGGAACTTGAGCTCAGGCAGCCTCTGGATCACCTTCAGCCTTCGATCCTTGGAGGCCAAAGCCAAGATCCCATCACCTTACAATACAGGTATTGCTTCATCTGTAAAAAGGGCTTAATGACAAGAAACAGTGTGAATAACAGTGTCAGCAGAAGGGGATGTGGCACTGCTGTGACACTCATGATCTATGACATTGTGATGTGAAGGGCTTGGCACTGGGGCATCCTGTGGATGTGAGTGGCTGCTCATGGAGTTCTCAGTGGAACACCTCTGCCAGCAGCCGGGTGGTGATGATGTCCTGGTCTGCCCTATCCCAGTCATAGCCACCTTTCAGGCCCAGCATTGATTTTTGGAGGGAGCAGCTGGGATGTTTCCAACTGTTATGATATCTCTTTTGGAAAAATGACAGATACATTTTTTTGGAAATGACTGGGAAACCTTGGAGCTTTTCTACTGCTGGAAGCCAGGGAGGTGTTGTGTGGCTGTTACATTCTTCCAGCACTCACTATGAAAAGAAGCACCTAAAGAAACACTGTTCAGTAGATACTGTGGTCCTGGCCACCATCTCCAAAGGAGCACAAATCCTTTTCTAACTCTGAAGTTCGCTAGTCCATGTGTCCATGATGGACACTTATAGCTGTTCCATTCTGCTGGACTCTCAGAGGAGCTGGATGAAATGCAAGGCCGTGCAAGGCTGCATTGGGTGGTCTGCTAACCACAGCTAGCTCAGGTTTTGGGTTGTGTCCTTGATGTCAGACTTTGTTTTGGGGGGAGGTCTTTTCTAAGTCAGCAATGTGTACACATGGCATTATGCTCAAAATTTCCTTGTGTGTTCACTATAGCCAGAAGGAATACACTTAACATACAAAAGTTGTCCTTCTACGGAGGAAAAAAAAAATCCCATTTACAAGCTTGTTGGAAAGATTTCCTCTCCCTTCATCTTAACCGAGATATTGGCATGTTAATAAATGCAATCCCCAAGAATCTGAATGCTACTCAGACACTGTGAATGGGTTTCTCTGCAGCAGTGAGGCTCCCTGAGAGCCTGAATGCTGCTCACCCAAGAGCACACCCTGCTCCGGAGCTGGTTCTGCCACCTCCAGTCAAGTCAGGAACACAGCCCAGGCTTAGTATGTCTTAGATTTATCTGCAAAGCAGAGCTGATAGTATATGAACTTTTATAGGAATTAAGAATATGATAATTTTGCAAGTCATTCTTTATGATGTCCTTATGAAATAGGGAAAGGCATCAAAAGTAGCCTACCAGCAATCACTGGCAGCTAAATTTAAATATGTTGCTCTTCCACCCACAATCTTGTCACCATCTTACTGCTGTGTTCCAGTGGGCACATGGATCTAGATCACCTTCTTTTCACCGTCAGTAAACCACCAGTTCCTCCAAGTATTCTCTTCAAGTTGGCTCAAATATGCATTGCCAAATATTCTTCCTTTTCCCAAACCTTGTTTTGTCTCACTATGAGGAGAGAAAATCCTTCCTAATGGTTTCATAAGCACACATGGTGTGGCATTTACCAACATTGGTTAAATCTAAATAAATAAATCCATCTGTTCCCCAAAAGAACCTGTTTCTTCTGTGATGTCAAAGCCTGGCCTAGGTGACATCATTAATCATCACAAGAATTGCTGTGATGCCCCAGGAAATTACGGGCTAAAGCAGACAGGAGGCAGTTAGTGAATGAAGGAAGAAAAAGATTCTCTTCAGATAAGAGCATGGGAAAAAAAAGAATGGAAACTTAGGACAGGTTAAAGGATCTTTTGATGTACAGAATGTAGTATTTCTCTGTATGTGGCAGAGGTGAATTCTTTTTTTGCAAGGTAAAGAACCTCCAAGGAAATACATTCTAAAAAGGCTGATATATCCAAGTACAATAGGAAGAGAACGCTACAATTATAAACCTGTGTACCTGGAGATAAATGGAAGGGGGACACTTTCTCTGAGAGCTACTGGAATGCTTCCTGATCCCAGAAACCTACTTCATGCACATGACAGTTAAAATATTCCAAGCTGGATCTCCCATCTGATCATTTCCAATGCACTTGCTGCAGTGTATTATACATCCAGGACGTAATTTGCTTTAGCAAAATTATCATTTTTAGTCCTAAATGGCTAGTGACCACTGGGCTAAAGACAGTTCTCCAAAAGCAACCTTGAAGATCACACACCGTTACGGACTCCCTGTTGAAATTGCAAAGAAATGCATAGTAAGATGTTGATTGTCAAGCTGAGCAAGCCAACTGAGGTGAAGATGATGTTGGGAAGAACTACTGCTTTGACTTCTCCACCTGCACTGTTCAAAAGTTTTTTCTTGATCTTTGTTGATCCACTATCTTCCCTCAGCAAACATCCTGGAGATAAGTTTCTGCTCTTCTTGGACAAATATTTTTCAGAATAAACAGGGAGGCAGAGGGAAAGCATTTGTTTTATACCTTGGTGAAGTGATAAAAAAAATCTCCATGTTCTGCAGCCCTTGAACAATTGTTCCTTTGTATTTTTGGCAGAAACGTTTGGGCTGTATTGATTTCTTGTGAAATGAAATGTTAACAAACGTGTAGCAACAATGGGAGCTGTTTCCTTCTCTTTCTTGTAAGTTTTCTAAGCCTGGAGGATTTTTTGACCTTTGTTCCCTAAGGCCCTGGTTGGAAATTGAACGAGGTTCATGGGGAAACAGTGTAACAATTAGTGGTGTGTTCATCTGGCTTCTCTCTCCCCATAGGGTCTGTGTTACATGGAGCTGCCTGAGGTGTCAAAAATAACAATAGTAAAATATCCATGAAACTTTGGACACAAGGCAGCATAAAAATAATGTTGTTGACTTTTTTCCATACTATTTCAAAATTTATTAATAAATATTCTCTTGGAGAGGGAAGCTCCTTGGCAAGTTAATCTCATTCCTAGCTTAGCCTTGGGTTTTCTGCAGTGCTATGAGCCCATACAAGCTTTACAGTGCCCTGCAAGCTGAGGCAGCTGCTGACAACAGCCTGGGAGCCAAGCTGGTTCCACACCATGCTCCAGAGGTGCCAGCAGCTGTGGGGGAGAAAACCTGAACCTTACGATACTATTTTCCATCTCCTAACAGAAAAAAAGGCTACCAAGGGAAAATGAATGAGGATCAGCTCCTCCTGTGCCCACTGAACTGTTGGTTTTAAGCTGCAGATTTTATCCAAATCTTGGCAAGGTGCATCCAAGCCCTGTGCCTTGTGTTGTAGCACTCAGCTCCTGAGATGCCCTCCTGCACTGCCCTCTGCACTCCTGCTCTCATGAATCAATCCCATAATATTCTACTCCTCCATGCATGACCTCCCTGCACTGTAGGGCTGTTTGCAGGGTTATCTAGGTGCACTGCTGTAAGTACAAGCTCCCAACACTCTCTCCCTCCTGTAGTTTGTAGTTCCTACTCTTCTGGCAGGGAACAAAAGGATCTGACCTTCCTGAGGGTGAGAAGGGAAGTTACTAAATAAACTAGTTCTCCTTTCCTGAAAAGGCTGTAAATTGTGCTGAAATAGTGGTTTCACGATATGCCAGATGAAAAGATACTGTCGGCCACTGAATGATTTTTAATTGAACAAGAATCAGAGGAAATGCTTTACCCTGGAAATTTCCCACCTTCTCTCTCCTGCAAAGCACACACGAGCTGCCTGCCCTTGTCTCAACCTGATGAAAGAAAGGACTGGCAGCATCCCATGGGTCAGGGAAGGTTCTGGTCCACCCCAGGAAAGGACACAGAAATACCATCCAGCTTTCAAATCACTGCTTGTGTCTCCTTGGAGTGCTCAGGGACAGCTCATGGTCTTTGGACTTGCTGAAGATTTGGATATGTGCTGGGTCAGGGAGGGCAGTGCTGGAAAGCCCATAGGACCTTGTGGGTTTGGTTTGCTTGCTTTGTTTTGGGGACAACCTGGAAGGGGCACTGAGCAACCTGGTCAGGTGGGAGGCATCCCCATCCATGGCAGGGAGATGGAACAATGTGCTCTTGCAGTTCCCTTCAAACTCAAACTTTTCTGGGATTGTGTGGCAGGTCCACTGTGCCATAAGGATGAGAAAAAAATAGAGGAAATGGCTCTGCTCTTTTGAGAAAACTTTCATTAAAGGTGGCAAAACAAGGTCCCAAAGCCAGAAGGTGAACAAACTGGATTTGTGCCCCCTGTCCTCCAGCTGCACCTTATATTTCTGAAGAAGGCAAGACAACAAGTGCCACAAGCCACATCTTTTTTTACCTGTGTAACTTTTATAGAGCACCCTAAAAATCTTCCCCTCTTTAGAATTTAATCCTTCAAAAATGGCGCTTACAGATTTTTTCTCCTCCTCTTGGTTATTTTCTTCCATGCTTTGACATTATTATGTGAGGGACATTACTGAGCCCCAAAGCGTAGAAGAAATGGTTCAGAGCCAAAAAGTTCTGCCAGAGGAAAAAAAAAAAGATATTTCCATGGCTCCCTTAAATGCAGCTAACTTGGTTTTCTGTGGCTCCAGTTTTATAGGAGAGATTTCTGAAGTCCTAGCCTGAGGTCACCAACTTGTTGGAAAGTACTTGTGATTTCTCCCTCCCTAGCCAAGAGGTATCAGTGCTACTTTTCACACTATTGCAGAATGACCCTAATTAGGCTTATTAAAGTTAGTTCTATACTAATGTTGTGGCCACGATCCTGCAAACACCTCTGCATATGTACAGACATTATTGACATTGAGCTCCTGCTAAAGCCAGTGAGGTTGGATCTGTGCTGAAAACTGGATGTCTGGGATGGTGAGAACAAAATCTGTGGCCAGATATTCACTGCATTTTGTTGTAAGAGAAGACTTTCTGATGACTGCTGAAATGTTTAAGATGGATTGTCTACAGAGGGAAGCAAGAGTTTTATGTAAAATAAGATCTGAACCAATAACTTCCTCTAATTAAAGCAGAATCCAGAGGGTTCAGGTTTTTTTTCCTGTCAAGGAAAAGATGAATTTAGCATTTTTATACCATGTTATTCTGACTGACCGCTATACTGGTGTCTTCATTCCTCCCTACCAAGGGTTGCTGCTGCTGCACCAGTTGCAATTTCCTCATGAGCATCCTCTCCGGGGCAGTTTCCCAGCACAAGCAGGAGCAGCACTATTCCCAGGGAGCCCCCAAACCCTGGGAAGGCAGTCTTGTGCCTCATGCAGCTTTACCACCCAGAAATGCTGTTCCTGCCCATCCTGGTGCTCCCAAAGTGAGCAGTAGCTGAAGGAGGTGACAAGAAACTTGAAGCTGTTCCAAGCCTGGGTGCGTCCAGCTGACCTGTAAGTAATGCTGGCCTTGCACCCTCCAGGGCTGTATCTCTGTCTTAGCTTGGGATCAGCTGTCCCTCCTGTCAGGGATGACAGTAGCCTGTCTCTCTCTCATTTCATGCTTCAGTAAGACAGAGCACTTTTTTCTCATGCAATTTTGAGCCTCCTCCTTATCAGGTCTCTGCTGCTGGGCTGTGATTTGCAGGAAAAGCCTCCTGTTGTCTGCCTTTGTTCTCTGGCTAAGTTGAGCCCCAGGAAGGAGATGTGCATGGTGGACATGAATGTGCCCAGGTTTGATTCGTTGTGGCAGATCCTATTGAGAACTTCCCAAGCTTCAGCACCAATGACTCGTCGTGTGTTTTCTCCTCTGGGTTGTTGTTCATTAAGTTATTAAGTAACTTATTGCACCTTAGACAGAGGCTACATAAGAACTTCCCATTGAGTTTCTTAAGAGATCTTGGTTTTGGTCATTCTGAGCTATTCAGAAGCCTGGTGTTGAATGTGTTAGAATAGATGGGAATAGTTCAGTTGATTTTGGAGGGAAGTTTGCTTTAGGCCATTCATGATGAAGAAAGGACACCACCTGAAGATACTAGTTCCCCCAAAGTATTTCTTCCTTCCCCCTAGTTTCCCGAGAGCTTAGGATGTGGGCAGTCAACTACACAGAAGAGCCGCCACAGGTCAAGAGAAGCCCTTAGCCCTTGCCTAGACCCAGTGGGCAGCTGCATATGAACAGTGGCTGCTCTCACAAATTCATTGCTACCCTTTGCTGTGGAGATCCCTAATTAGACAGGAGCGCTGGAGTCTTTCCAACACGTCTCCCCTGCTGGCTGCCCTCCCATTTGGTCATGCAAAGCAAGTAGGTAAATAAGCCTTTCATGAAATCTAACACCCACCCTACCTAATCCCCCCTGCCTTCAAACTGTGGGGCTAATCAGTTGTTTTGACGTAACTGGGATCCAAATTCTATAAGGAACATTGCCAAGAAAAGTTCAAATCCAAGACCAAGATTAATGACAACTTCAAAGAAATTTGCCACCAAATGTTACCAATTTAGTATACCCTCTGTTTGAAACCAGTGACCTAATTGGAAACTATATTCTTTAAAAGCCTTTATGTTCCAGCTCTTTAGTATTCGAGAGGTGACTTCTGAGATCAGAGTGGGTTTACGTCATTCAATGGGACAGGACTGTTGATTTCTACTCCCACCTCCCTAAAACTGGGATAAAATATCCTGCATTAGGTGATTGTGCTCTTAATGCACAATAAATAACACGTTTGTAATCAGACAAACAATTTCCTTCTGTTCTCCAATAACTGAGTATAATATTATAAATCCCTTAAAGCTGGTTAGAGAAATGAAAAGTCGGACTGACTTGTCTGCTTCACATGCTGCCAAAAAATCGGCACATCAAGAGTGTTTCACCAAGTCTAAATGACTGTATGCTCTGCACTATGGATTTGGGAAGAAAACGTGAGGAGAAAATCAGCTCATTGATGCCTTTGGCAAAGATCAATCAATCTGCTGTCACAATGAGGCATGCTGTTGTCAGTTCAAGCACTTCTCTGTGTCTTGTGTTCTTCCTAGAGCTCCACAGGCCTCCACACTTTCCTGAGAGCATCCTGCTGGCATCTGTGAAAAGGTTTGTGCATTTGTCCTGCATCTGACTATGCTGATCCTCACCCCTAGAGCTAGGACAGAGGCAAACTCATACTGGAGACCCTGCAGGGTTTTCCCAGCAGATGAACTTGGATAGAATGGGGTAAAGGTGGGACTTGTCTCGCCTGCTGCAGCAGGCGGAAGTTTTGTGTAGATGTACATTCTAAATCACCACTTTCTATATATTAGGAGGAAAATTTCTCCAGCTTGGGCCTCTACTTTAGTGTGAACTATACCATCCTCTGGCACTGGTTCTTTATCTGCTCTGACTGCAGGGAGACTGCATGACAGCTCAGGGTTGTATCTTCAGATCCTGAGCATCAGTGAATCACAGATTCCCAGAAGGGTTTGGGTTGAAATGCACCTTAAAGCCCATCCAGTGCCACCCCTGCCATGGGCAGGGACACCTTCCACTATCCCAGAGTGTTCCAAGCCCTGTCCAGCCTGGCCTTAGACACTTCCAGGGATCCAGGGGCAGCCACAGCTTCTCTGGGCAACCTGTGCTAGGGCCTCAGCACTCTCACAGGGAAAGATGTCTTCCCAATACCCTATCTAAACCTACTTTCTGTCAGTGTGAAGCCATTCCCCCTTGTCCTGGCATTCCAGGTCCTTAAAAACAGTCTCTCTCCATCTTTTCTGGTGGTTCCCTTCAGGTGCTGGAAGGCCACAATTAGGTCACCCCAAAGCCTTCTCTCCAGGCTGAACAATCCAAATCTTCTCAGCCTTTCCTCCCAGCAGAGCTGCTCCAATCCTCTGGTGGACAGGAAGCAGCCATGAAGCAGTCTTCTCAAAAAAATCCTCATTGGTTTTCTGGGCAGAATAACATCTCTGGAAGGATCTGTGGAGAATATTTTGGTCCATACCCCTTAATAACCCTTAAGTGAATAATTTGGGATGTACTGCAGCTTATTTCAGACACTAAAGGACCTGGGATACCTAATTTGCCAACGCCACCATCTTCCATGCAGCCTGTACCACACTCCTGAGGTGACAAACGTATTTTGGAAGAAGCAATCCCATTTTTTGACATAAAGCCAGGCTTGAGCTTCTTACCTGCCACTGCACAGGAGGGTGAGAAGCTTCTCTGGAGCCAGGGGACACAGCATTCAGACCTGACACACTCTGAGGATTTTCTAGTAATTTGGACATAAAAGTTAGTTTTCAATGGAGGCTACATGATCTCTCAGGCTGTGAGCTGGTGTTTTCCATTCCTAAATCACAGCGGAATTCCCCCTTCCTGCATAAATGAAAATACTGAGAGTAGTTATCAGTTTAAAAATAAATAAAGAATAGCAAAAAAGAAAAGGCTGGAGGACTTTGTATACATTCAACTTTAAAGAAAGATTCCTTGTTTTCACATCAGTGATATATTGCCAGTAACAGCTTAGTGAACATCAAGGAAGGTTTTTCTTGGGTTATTTTCAGAAAACAGTTTAAAAAAATTAAAAGGCCTAAACCAAATGTGGTCCTTTGCTGGCTGAGGAGCTCATTCCTGCTGGGTGTGTCTTACCTAATGCATGTTGGATACTCAGCCTAGTGGTGATCGGTGAGGTTTGAGCAAGCCCAGCTCAGCTGCATGATTTGCCCCCACCAAAGATGTTTCTGTGGATGTCCAGTGTTGCCAAACTCATTTATTAGATATTTATTAGTCTCTGCTCAGTGAGGATCTTCCCCACTTCAGTGAGGGCAGCATCCCCTGGCAGTGCTCAGTGCTGTGTTAGCAATCCTGCATCTGCTGGGGAGAGCTGGATACTGGAATGATTTCCTCTTCAGGCCTTACAGGCCTTGTGGGGTTCATGCCACCTTGGGAGTCTGGACAGAGTTTGAAAGCCTTAAGTGTGGGAGAGACCAAATTTCCCAGAAAATGGAAATTTGTGTTTTATAAACCCCTCAGTACCCATTTTGCTCACATCCATTTTATGATTATAATTACTTAGATCACTTTTTAGATGAAGAAAAATAATAATGAAAGAGTAACTAAATAAAAAAGCTCAGAAAAAAAGAAGGAAAACACTGTGGTTTCTGTTCAGAAATTTTAACCCTTCAGCAAGAAGAAAGGCTGGATTTTTAGAGGTGAGGGAAAAGGCTGGCTTGTAGTTACATATATTCCACTATTTCAACTTTTTCTTCATTCCTGCCCTTAAAAGAAGGTGAATCTCCTATGTCTTTTCTGGACTTAAATGAGTTGTGACTCTCCAGATGTCTGCAACAAAATTGGGCATTATAAATATATATATATAATAAATATTATATATATGCACACACATGATAAATACACATGTATAATGCAGTTCAAGTGAATTTAGAGGGCAGGTCCAAGCTCCAGAAGATCCTTTGTACCTTTACCTCTGTGATGGGCACTAGGAAAACTCACCCATGGGTTCTGTGCTTCTGGTTGCTCCATCATGGCTGAATTACTGGTGCACAGAGCTGCGGCTCGGAATTTCCAAGAGATTTGTGGGAATAAACCCCAGAATTCCCTGCTAGTGGGAGGTCTGATTCCCACAGGAATGCCTATTTCAGAGACACCCACTGTGTCCATCCTTGCTGGAGTGCACTGAGAGGGGAATAGGAGAATGCTGGAACTTAGCCAGGAGAAGGGGGACTGAGAAGGGGATGGGGTGCAGCAAATCAGCTCTATAGACTGATGGAGCATTAATGGATCATGCCCAAGCGATGGAGCAACTGTCTCCACCCCTGGTTCCTCTTGTCTGAATTCTTGCAGGGTCACTGACCAATGTTCTATGTGTAGGGCAGCACTGAGTATCTGTGACCCCCTGCCAGAGTTCCCTGTTGGTCTCTGAGTCTTAATGAGGCTTTTCAGCCTCAAACAAGTGATTTTACATGAACTGGATAAATAATTAGGAAAATCATCAGTCTGTTGGTGTTTCAGGCCCTGTTTCAGATTCTAGCAGAGAGATTATAATCCTGTAAGTGCTTTGGAGTGTGATAATTTCCAAAATAAGTGAAACCTCGAACCAGGGACTGATGGTTGCTGGAGATCCTGTGTCCTCATAAAGAACTCTCACTCCTTTTCCAGTTCTCTCCATGGTGGAAGCTGCTCTTCCTTCTTGTGTAATACCTAAAACCCCACAACATATAGGAAATTTGTTCTTTCCAGGGGCTTCCACTGCCCTGGGTTGTGCCTGACTGTTTGAGATGCCCAGAGGTTAGAACATCACAAGCATTGCCTGAGTTGCCTGAGTCAGATTTGCTGAATTTTATCCATCTTTTCTGGGTGTTTAACCCAAAAAAATGACACAGCATCCTTTTCTGGACCCTGAGCCCTGGGAAGCAAATGCCATGAACCTTTAGACCCACTACAAAGTGCATGGCAGGCTGCAAGGAAAGCAAGCACGTGTTGGTTTCACTGCAGTGGCAATCAGGAAGAGAATTAAAATCATTGTATGTTGCCATGGTAATGAAGTCCCAGGATTTGGCTAGGAGGAAAAGTGAGGTTGTAGCTAGTTGCTCATGAATTCCTCAGTAGGCTTTTCAATACTCTGTTTCCTTTAAATGAAATTGGAGAAAGACTTGCAGTTCATAGTGGGGATAAAAATTTTATGAAGCTAAATCTAGGCTGTGTTTTAGTGTCAGTCAGCATTAACCCACAGCATGAACACATAAATAATTGAAATTTCAAATACCCCTGGATTAGAGCACTGGTAGCACTTGAGGGCCAGTATTCCTTGGGTGTCCCAGAAGCTCTCCAGCCTCTCCCGCAGCATCCTGGGATGAAAGCACCCGTTCCTGCCCTCTCCCCTGCCCCACCTCTTAGAGTACACCTTCTAGCAGAATAAAACAAAATAAATCCAACAATTCCTCTGGCTTGGAGCAGGCAAGTTGAACTGCTCAGGGAAATATTTGCAGCTCTCCGGAAGACCAGGTTTCTCCTTATCCATAGGATCCTGACTGCAGTCAGTGGAGTGGCTGTGGGCTGGATTTGTGTATTTGTCATCCACTCTGCCCCTGCCAGAGCCCAAATAAAGACAATCCTGATACAGGCAAACAGAAAAATAAACACAGTTAATTAAAAAAAAATCCTAGAAATGTAGCAGAGGGAAGAGATCACAAAGCACTCCTTATTCGTGAGGAGGGTGATGTTTGGTTTTTTAAATGATTTTTCTATGGAGATTTTTAAAAAATTGAAAATAGTTTTTGTTTTTTGGACCAACCATGGCCTTAGTTCTTTCCTTACATCTATGACGAGTTTAAGTCAGGCAGGTTGATGGAAAGAGAAAAAATAATGAAATTTGATATTATTCCCAAGCCTTGAATATTTTCAGCAAGAATAATACCAAGAAAAAGAAACTGGCCCAAGTATTTTATCAAATTTTTTTTTCTGATTTTCCCTTCCCATCTCCCGTTTTTTAGAGGCAAATGAGGAAAATAGAGGGTGAAAACAGATCACTCCCCTGCAGGGCAGGATGGAGGGCCAGTGGGAAAAGAAAGGGAAGAAAACCAAAGCACAAGAAAGTGGACATTTTCTATGACAGTGAGATGTCCTACATCAAAAAAAGAAGCTCAGAGGAAAATGCTTCACTAGAGAGTAAGAAATGTCACGTTGTACCCTCTGCTGTGCCTAGGAAGACAGGGCTCCCCCTTCAGCTGCATTCCACTGCCCTCTCCAGTAGGGACACAGCTCTGAGGCCCCTCCCTGGCTGCTGTCCCCCTCTGCTCTCTTGGGACCCTTACAGCCACTGCCAGCTCTGCAGAGTTCCCCCCACTAAGCTGAATTGTGCTGTAGACCTTGCCAAGGTCCAGCCCTCCTATTGCAAGCCTTTCATTTTCCATGCAAGCCCTAGTACCAGGTGGGACCAGCAGCTGCTGGGAAGGAGAAAACTGCTTGTTGTGGTAGCAGAAGGATGCTGGTTGGGCAGATATCTGTGTAGAGGTAAAACTCCCTCATCAATGTTGAACGATGATCCTGTGGGCAGAGACACCTTCTGCTATCCCAGGCTGCATCAAGCTCTGTCCATCCCGGCCCTGGACACTTTCAGGGATCCAGGGACAGCCATGGCTTCTCTGGCCAATCTGTTCCAGGGTCTCAGCACCCTCACAGGGAAGAATTTCTTCCCAATACCATATCTAACCCTGCCCTCTGTCAGTGTGAAGCCATTCTCCCTGGGCCTGTTACTCCAGCTCCTCGTAAACACTCGCTCTCCATCATTCTCGTAGCTCCTTCCAGGTAGCAAAAGGCTGCAATTAGGTCACCACAAAGCCTTCTTTTTCCAGGCTGAACCATCTCAATTCTCTCAGCCTTTCCTCACAGCAGGGGCATTTATTTGTCTCCCTCTCTACAGAGGGTCAGTGGATGACAGCCTGGGGGAGGACCATGAATGTCCGTGTGCACGTATGCTGTGGTTAATATGTGTGGTCTGACCTGTCTGTGTTCACCAGTGCAGAAGCAGCTTTTTGCACTGCTGGAATGTGGGTGGGAGTCAATGGACCTTCTCAATTCCTCAGGCCCCTCAGCTGTCCTCTGTGGAGTTGTCAGGGGAGACTGGGCACTGTGTTGAGCCTCACTAAAGCCTTTGCAGCTCTTCAAAATGTAGATACTGTTCAGAGCTTTATGTGATTAGCAGCTTTTGTAGTCCCCACAGAGCCCGGGGATATGCCAGGTCTTCCAGTGAGTCTGGATTTGGGTGAAAACAGGCCATTGTGATAAAAAAAAAAATCTCTGGTGCATTGGATATCAGGCTACTCTCCAGAGCCGTGCAGATCACAAACTGTCAGATGAACAGGCTTTGCTGAGCGGGGTGATGAGGTTTCTTTCACCTGGGAATATAAACTGGGCTTTTCCACACTAGGTAAAATGTGAGACCTCCCAAACATCAAATCTCAGTGCCTCTCCTGTGCCCCAAGCCTGGCTCATGAGCCTGAGGGACGAGTGCTGCTGCCTGGCTGAGACTGTGCACACCAGGGGAAAATAAACAGAAGGAATTGCTCCTGGCTCCAGTGTGGCATTTCAATAAAGTTTCAGGCTGGCTGTGTCTGATGAGTAAATTGATTTTGGGTAATTTTATTTAGGCCATGAGAAAACAAAAGTTCCAAAGGAAAGATTTTTCCCTCTCTAGAATGCTAAGCCAAGCCGGACTCCTGTGATTGCTCAATCCGCCTGGGAATCAATGGTCTTCAGATGCTCAGGGATGCAGAAGTGGGCAAGGGTGCTCAGTTAAAACAGCTTTTCTTTTTACTGCTACATTTGAATGACTTTTAGAGCTGGTTAGAAACAGAAAGTCACTATGAGGTGACCTGTGGTGAGAATCTCCTATGCAAATTTTTTATCTTCTGTAAACCTCTTAATTTGGCTTGTTTTATTTAAATTTAAAAATCAGAAATGCTCCCATGAACCTGCTTTACTTTTTTCCCCATTATTTTAAAATAATATTTCTCAATGACAGCTTAGATACGCTTTCAATTTTCAGTACAAACTTGAATATCAGAATAAATTTGAACAGTACAAACAGAATCAGTTGTGACAGGCAAATTTACAAGGTGTTGATCCTGCACAGAGGTTTTTGAAAACTCTTCCATTTGAAAGGTTTGTCATTCAAATGTTTGCTAAGTCAAAGCTGAGAATCATAAATCTCTAGCAGCATGTTCAAGAAAGGTATAAATTTTAATAAATCTGAGGCTGGGATTACCTCCAATTTCCTGCCAGCAGCCATGCTGCAGAAACTAAATAAAATAAACAGGGTGAAGTTAAATCTGAGCAGGACTATAGCATTATTTGAGAGCAATTTTTACTTAGGCAAAAGTTTCCCAAAACTTTTAATGGCCTTTTACGATAAAAGCTCCCATTCAGGTAAGTTTCTTTCAAACATTTTTTTCAAAACAGTAAAATTAAACTGTTAAAACCCCAGAGGTAACAATATGCCACTTCAGCCAAAACAACTAAAGCTTCCAGCTTAAAAACAAACTGTATTTTACTGGGAGAATGAAAACTTCCAAAGGAAATATGAACTGCTTCTTCAGGAAAAGTGGGAAATGGGAAGACCCCCCCACTTACTGAATGTGTTCTTCCAGCAAAAGCACTCTAAAACAAATTATCATTTCCCACGAGAAATGTGCACATCCCCTATCAGCTGAAAAACACTGTGTTTTGGCATAAAAAGTAGTTGCTAAAAGATCTTAACCAGAAACAGGAGGTGGATTGGATCAAGGGAAACCTCCATGGGCTGTGTGTTGCTTTCCACTTGCTGGAGTGTCAGGAAGGGTCTGACTGAGGGTGGAGGTCTGCAGTGCTGGGCCTAATGAGGAAAATTGGTACACAAACGCAGGTCTCTTATGGCAAGCCTGCAAGTGTCAAATCTTTATTACACTGATCTCAGGGGTGTTCATTTTAATCACTGCCTGGATGGTGAGATTAGGTCTGTTTGCTCTCTTTTGTGAAATCTCTGCAATTCAGCATTATGCAGGTATAATTTTACAGTGTTATTGTTACAGAAGGTAATTCAAGCCCCAGAATACTGGCAAGGGAATAAACTTTTGAGGTCCATGCCAGTAGTCAGTTCTCTGAACTAGTTAATTTACTAACTGGTAAATGAGATCAAACAAAACTTTGACTTTCAGCTCAAACAGAGCCATCACCCATTTCCATTAAGTCCTCCCCAATGCTTTTTAATTATGTTTCTGTTCACAGTTCTCTGGCAAGAGAATCTTGCTGAAGGAGAAGGACCACAGCTCCTTCTGGGACCATCTGTGCCAATTAGACCTGGGAAGCAACAGAAACTTCAAAATGCCACATCTTCTGCCAGAGGGCTGCAATGACCTTGAATCCAGAGCCTTGCTTTTGACTGTGCTTGTTGGAGTCCTCTTTGCTTGTCTCTGGGCAGCCATATTTTCATGGAGTCATAGAAAGGCCTGGCTTGGAAGGGACTTTAAAGCGCATCTCATTCCACCCCTGCCATGAGTAGGGACACCTTCCACTACCCCATGTTCTCCAAGCCCCATCGAACCTGGCCTTGAACACTTCCAGGATTGGGAGAGCCACAGCTCCTCTGGGGAACCTGTGCCAAGTCATTACATCCCTCCCACCACAAAATCATGTGTGGTGTGGGGACAAGTCACTGTACCACTGCTCCTACCTCCTGCCAAGGTGTCTTTTTCTTGGCTACCTCTGATCCATGTCTGGCTGCACCTGGAGATGTATGGACTCTTCCTCCAGTTATATCTCCATCTTACCAGGGGCATTATCACAGAGTAAATAAGAGAAAAACCTTCTTGCAGTGGGCCCTGCAAGGGTGTTTTGGTGAATGGATGAGTTGGTCCAGGCCACTATTGGTGAAGGTGGGAGTCAGGCTGAGTAGACATCAGGATGGGTAGTGGTAAGTTCCTGGGACTAATAGTGATGGTTGCCAGCAGTAAGTCCAAACTCCCTTTTTTTTTTTTTTTTTTGGGGGGCCTGCATTTAATTAGAATAGACTTGGCCAAAGTTTCTTTAAACTTATCTTCATCCTGTGCTTACATCTCTTTATTTCTTCTCCAAGTCTGTCCTTATTATAAGAGGAGGTACCAAGGTGAATCCAGGCATAGCATCCTGGACATGCTGTTTCTTTAGAGTCCACTGTGTGTTTGACTTGGCTAATGTTTCTTTCTCAATATCGATGAATGCCCATCCTGTATGCCTTTCTCTGAAGAGAAAACAGATAAAATAGCCTCCCTCCCAGTTCTCCTGGGATTAGATGCCAGCTCTGGGCAGCCCAGCTGTGACAAAGGAGAGGTGTGGGTCTGCAGGCAGGACAGGGCACTGGGGTGTCCCTGCAGGTGCTGCTCTTGCAAGATGAACTATCTTCATGACCATTCCAATTAGGAAGGGCCTCTGCTCCCTGTCCTGATCAGCAGGCTCCATGTGTTTGGGGAGAAAAATTAGAGGAGAGGTTGAAAGACATTACTGTTTGGGGGAAATGTGGATGGGAGAGTAATAGATGTGAGGAAGGAGGGAAAAAGACACAAAAATATTCCAAGAGCTGCATTAGGAATGGACAAACTGATAGTGTGCAATGTGAGGCAGGCAGTGTTTCTCATTTTGGTGGTGTGCTCGTTTCTCTAAACCCCCTTATTTCTCAGACTTGGTAGTGTGCATTCCTGTGCTTGTTGGGTAGGGCCTGGTAAGAAGAGGATGCCTGTGGCTCTGCAGTGCCCCTGGAAAGCTGAGCACAAACCCACTGGGGCCTGAGAAAACCCCACCAGGGGTCCCCTGATTGGGAAACCCCTTAAAAGTTCTGTGCTGAGATTGAGAGACGAACGAGACTTTTGGTTTAGCGGTCTTCAGATTGTTGTTTATTGTTACTCTTATCAAAAGTTCGGTACGCCATCCACGTGTGGATGGCGCACAAAGAATTAGCACACAACGAGAAAGGCACCAAAAATCACAAGACACACAGGTTCAAGGTCTTTTAAAACAACCTTATCCAATTAACTCTTAGAATGTATTTTATTTCTACTTTTCTACCAATAAGTAATTATTTGTCAGCCACATAACACCTACATTGCAGCTCTTCTCTAACCAGTCACTCTGTGCCACCAACACTGCAGAAGATGGAGTAGATGAGGAACAAGAAGGAGATCAGACAATGCCCAAAATCTTCCATCTTGTCTTCTATCTACCTCCATACTAAAATCCCCAAACTCTTAAGTTTTTCACCCTGTGATAAAATATACTACCATCTATTTCACACACTGGTAGATTCTAATTCATCCCAAAGTCTTGGAAGCTTTCTCCATGGATGAAGGTTAGAAACAGTGTTCTCCTGGGGATCAGGACTTCTCAGGACTGGCAGAGAAATACTCCCTGTGCCCTGGGTTCCAACAGAGGCTGCATAAACTGGCAGAGTTACAGACATGGGCAACCGTGGTCCAACAGGTAAACAGGTACAACCTGATGCAGATGTGGCTTTACTCCTTCACTCATCTAGGCTGAGGTAAAACCCAGCACTGCTTGTTGTGGGCCAGGGAAAAATCCAGAGCTGAGCTAGGATCAGCTCTTCTTGCAGCTCTGTGGACCAGGACGCACTCTAATGCTAAAATGAGTCTCCTTCACCTGTGCCAGCACAGAGTCTTGCAACAAGGCTGAGCACAAACCCCATACTGAAAGATTTTAGTGAAATAGATGTGACTTGGTTTTTCCTGCACTGCTGCTTAGTTTATGTGTCACTATAGATGTCTCTGCTGTAGTCTAACACCAACAGTGCTGTGAAGACAAAGCGCTCAAAAAAAACCCCAAAATGCAAATTCCTTTGACCAGTTAAGTTTCGAAGGCAGAGAAAGCAGAGGGAAATGGCAGAACTTAACCTAGGTTAACTAAACAGACTCTTGTTTCAACGTAAGGCTTCTAACATTACCTGCTTGGCATGTCACAGCCAGGGATAAAAGCCACCACCCTGTGCACAATTAATCACAGAGCCAGCTGCCCCCAAATACATGGAGACACAAATCTTGTGAGGGAGAAAGGAGGAACTCTTTCTCTGACATCATGACACAAGGACAAAATTGAATAAAGGATGGGAAATCTTATGTGACAAGGCAGACACCAGTCACTGAATGGAGCTGAAGTGCGAATCCTTCCACAGAATCTTATGCCATTAAGTCTGGTGGGGTTTTTCTTCCCCTTTGTTTTTTCTTCTCTGAATTTGTATAGCAGTGTAAAGGGTAGCCATGAACTTGGTCCTTCAGTTCTTTTAATTCTGCCCAAAATAGGAATCACTGTCTTTTTAATGTATCAGTCTTTATTGGGAATGTGGAACTAAACCAGGCATATCCTTGTGCTATCATTGGCACACTGAAGACAGATCAATTTAAGCTCTTGCGTAATTTCATCCTGCCCTAAATTTTTTCTGCTCTTATTTCTTGGAGAGTGACTTCTTGACCACCACTGCCCTTTTTTTTCTGTTAATATGGACACTGAGGAGCAGCTCTGGGGCTGCTTTTCTCGACTTGCGTGTTCTTAGCAGTGGAGTCCAGACTTGCCAGTTTTGGTCTCTACCTTTGGACTTAGCTTTGGTGAAACTTCTGCTGTTTCTGCCATATCCCTTTCAGAAGTTCCTCTTGGAAACTAAGCCTCTCTTAATGTCTTCATGATTCCTTACAGCCTCCTTTTCTGGGCATCTCTGCAGGGACCTAAATGAAATACTGGAGGAAATACAGGCTTTTTTTGCACACTTTCATGGTTAAAGACACTTGACAGAGACTTGTGAGTATTTTTTCCCCGGCTCTGTGTCACTGACCTACAGCAAACCATTTTATGTCCCCGTTTCTTATCTGTGACGATTATAGAAATGTTCCCTTTCTTTCTTCATCTATCTTATCTATTTATATTTTAAGGTCTTTGGGGCAAGGACTGTCTCTTGACTGTACAAAGGCTGACAGACAAAGGCATTGACCTTGCTTGGGGTCTCAAAGTGTTAATGTGATAACAGTACCAGAACAGTAGGTGAATGCTAAATAGTAGCACCGTCTATTTTGGAAAAGAAAGCAAAGTATTTTGCCTTCCTTCTAATAGCTTTTGAGATGCAATAATTGAGGCATCAAATAGAAAGTACATAGAGCTAGGTGAAAAACTGCACATTCTACAAAACGCTCCAAATGAAATTGTTTTGTCAAAGTTGAGGTTATCTTCTTCAGTTTTCTACGGGGTTTGTTTGTTTGATTTTGGGTTTTTGTTTGGTTTTGTTTGGTGGGGGTTTTTTTGTCATTGTTGTTTTTGGTTTAAAGTAAAATCCATCCTCTGGGAAAGGGAACACTTGCAGTTTGCTAAAGATTTTAGGTCACTTTGGTATTGCAGACTCAGAGACAGCAGCTTTGTCACTGAAGAAAGCTTTTGGGAGTATGTGGTCCAAAGCCCCCTAGCTGAGCAGGTGCAGGTGTGAGAGTGGCTGGCTGTTACCTGGCACTGGCAAAACAGCTCAGACCATTTTCAACCATATAAACGTGTTTTGGAGTTTACTCATAGAGGAGGTTTTTCTTCTGTTGCAATGCTGAGAAAAAAATTCCAAATCTTACTAGAAAATGGTGTTCTTCCCCTCAAGAAGGAAAATGTCCTCTCATCTCCACAGGTAATCTGTTTTTTCATGCAACCAGGACAGAAGTATTAATACACTGCTCACTAGGAATCTAAAATTTCTGCTGTCCTCTCCTGCAGCCTAATCTAAACACATTTCATTTCTTTCTTATACAGAGATCCAAACAAAAATTAAAATGTTGGTGTTAAAAGTACACTCAGCAGGAAATTCAGTTTCTCTCTTCAGCTGTAGATGTGGTTTTGACCTCATAAAATGTGACTTTTTGTGTTAATTTAATACTCAATTCCCATCAGATTAAGCACAATCTGAAGACGCAACAGGAGAATGGCAGAGGAGGGGAAGCCAAGCAGCACTTAATGTCATCTTTGCTTGTGTTTCCTGCTGAAAGATCAGATCAGGTAGTGAATTATTAATGCTGCAGTCTGGCACAATCCTTGGCGTGCAGCCTGCCAAAATGTAAAAAGTCCATTGCAAAGGCAGGATATTGGATCCCATCGGTGCAAAAAGGCATACTTCCATGTTTGAAAGTTCACAGTGGGAGAATTCAAATCAGCCTCTAAGGTTGGCTGCAGATTAAACTCATCTATTTTAATTAGATGCCACGCAAAGGACCTCACGTCAGGAAAGAAAGTAACACTAAACCCATGGAAATAGCCGTAATAATTGTCCTACAGACTCAGTCATTGTCGGTGGGGTAAAACATTAACATCCTTTTATCCCAGGTATTTGCTTGGTTTGGGTGTTTTATTTTTGGGGGGTTTTTTTGTTGTCTTTTTTTTTTCCTGCAGTCCGACAACTTTAAAGCCTAATGAGTTAAGAATTGCCCAGGGTGATAATGGGGCTGCTCAGAGGCTTAATGATTGGCATGGCTCAGGAAGGAGAGAAACAAAACTGGAGGAGGCTCCCTGGGGAAGGGGGTAAGGCCACAAAGGGATGAGTGGGCAAGATGGAGAAAAGGGCTATTGCTTTCACATTATTTGGTGCTTAAAGGAAGACAAACCCTGGCCACAGCAGACAATTTTGGCTAATTGGAACCTGCCTGAAGGCCTTGCTCCTGTTGGGTCAGGGCAACATCCATCTCTGGGCTCTTCTCAGAATGTGGCCCATCCACAGCCTGAGACAGCAGTCACGAGATAGCAAATGGGTGAAAAACTATTCCATGTGGAAGATCATGTTCCACCCATTTGTCTTTGCTTTCCCATAGCTGGGATGGACCAAAGTCATGGCCTGTCCTGGCTTTTACAGGGTCATGTGGTGACAGGACATGTGGGAATAGATTCACACCAACAGAGAGTAGGTTTAGATTGGATAATATGAAAGACTGTTCCCTCAACAGGCGGTGAGGGGCTGGCACAGGGTGCCCAGAGAAGCTGTGGCTGCCCCGTCCCTGGCAGTGCCCAAGGCCTGGCTAGATGGGGCTTGGGGCAAGTTGGTCTAGTAGAAGGTGTCCCTGCTCATGAGAGGGTAGAACAAGATCCTGTTTAAGGTCCCTTCCAAAGCTATGTGATGACTCCTGCTTCAGGGCCAGCAGGTCACTGCGGAGCCTTCCTTCTCTGGTAATTAATCAGTTGCCGCTCACCCACTGCTCCTCTCCTGGTGAAATCCTCATTAAAAGCTTTCAGCTGATGCTGATGGGTTTTGGTCCTTGACAGGGGTGGCTCTCCTCTAGGGCTTTATCCTGGGCGTGGAGCTGAGTGACTCAAATTGCCTGCTTCCAAACCGTGAGTAAAAAAGCCTTTCTTATGTAACAGCACTTCCATAAATGTGGACTCTCCTACAAAAGCATGGAGACTTGTGTGTGGGGTCAGTTATGGGGAGAGCTGGGTACGTGCCTGCTCACTCCTGCAGTGTGAGGATTGGCCTGGTTTGGGGTAGTGATTTTCGCTAAAATACATTAATCCTAAAATACGTCAGGGAAAAATATAATTCTGATTACATCTCTGCTCAATCACCTTTTAAGTGCCAAAAAATTATCACAGTGTGCACTTATTTGGTAGAATTCATGTTTCTGGTAAACACAGTGAATTCCTTAGACAAATTAAAGCCTGTAATGTATTATAATTAGTAATAAGAATTAATAATAATATTTTCACTGAGGTGCAGGACAGAGGAGGAAGGATTGTTCAGATGCTTCATATTTTTAAATTTATCTTATATACATATGTATTATATATATATTGTATTTGTATATTTAAATTTATATTTACAGTATAAATCTCATGGTAACCTGAGAATTATGGTTAACAAAGAATTTCACTCTGTCTTTCTTAAATGCTACTAAAGTTTAGGGGAATTTTTTTAGTAGGGCTTTTTTACTTGTTTTGATTTTAAAAGGAAATGCCAGATGGACCTGTGAATCTCTCTAACAAACTTTAAATCAAATCCACTTCTGTGCTCCATTTTTTGTATAACTCAAGAAAAGAGGGAGGCTGTCAGATTGTCTGGGGTGTCAAAAAAGTAGATTTTTAAAAAACCTCTATGTAAATGTTTCCACCAGCCACTTGCTGGTATTCAATATTCAAGGGATTGGACAGTGATACTAAATCAGAGCTTTTCTTCAAAATAGCCATGAATATGAAGCAAACTGAGAAGAATTTGGATGAGGGATGCAGAACCATTTGAGATGTTATGGGTCCCCGCTGTTTCCATTTTCAACACTTGGTTTCTGCTACAATATTGTTGCCCTTTGACATTTGCTAAAACCAGCAAGTGGAGGAAATGACTCTATGGTATTTATTAACCTGCAGTGCGGATGTTAAACAGAGGAGATTTCCCTGAGAGCAGGATAGAGCTACTCTGTGAGAAACAGTCCTTCAGAGCTTACCTGGATGAAAAATACAATAAAACAGCCTTATTATGAAAATAATACTGGGCTGCAATGGAGTTGTGATTTTAATATATTGCAGCAGTTCTTTAGCCAAAGAGTCCTGCGTGATCTGGAAGTCTGGTCTGCTTTATTCAGAGTTTCAGCTCCATTATCTTCCTCTCTTGCAGCTCACAGCTTGTGTGCCAGTGAGGACTGATACATCAGCCATCCCACAGGGAATATGATACCTTTGAAATGGGGCAGTCAATGCACCTTTGGAAAGCCATTCTGCTTCCCTTTGGGTCAGGATTTCATGCTTCCATCAGACGTTGTTCTCATAACAATTTCAGTGAAGATGAAAGCAGCAAAGTTGAAGGGAGAAATGGTAGTGGCTTCAGTTATGCTTTTTAAAATAAAAGAAAGTCTTCACTTTTCTTTTGGAAGTTGAGTCAAAGGTCTCATTAAAAACAAGGAAGGTGTGTGCTGCCTTTTGTGTACTAAATCCTTGGATATCCAAGACAAAATGCATCAAGTTGGACTTTTCTCCTGTTCCTTTCTCCAGGGAGGAGGAGGTCAGAGATAAACATGTTCCCATGGGATGAGCTACAGGACAGGGATGGGGTGGAGGAATACATTTATGTCTCAGCAAGGCAACAAGGTCCCATCCTGGGGAGATTCTCAGTGCCAAATTATCCCTATGTCTGAGCACCTTCTGGGCAGGAATTAGGCCTTAGGATGAACACCTGCCGAGTGTGTTCTTTCCTTCCCCTCCTAGTGTGAGGCTCTGAAGTGATTGCTATTTGCAATTGCACTAAGAAATGTCAAAGAACTACACCTTATGTTTGGAGGTATGAGAGCTCCAGGAAATTCTGCTGAGCCAGGATAGATCCGGAATCCCTTAATAAAAGGATAGGAGGATCCTGGCCAATGTCAGAGTAGTGTTACATGAGAGAATGATGTATGCTCTCCTCTTGTCTCACCTTCCCAGCATGATGGAGACCTGCAGAGTGCCTGCTGGAGGAGGAAATGGGAGAGAACAGGACTTAGTTTCTTAGAGTTTCTCTTAAAAAACCTACTCTTCCTGCAGAAATTTTTCCTCAGCATGGCTCCCTGGTATTTTTCAGGCAGAGGTGACATTGCTCATGGGCTGCTGTCCATGCTGCTGAGAGACTGAAATCCAAGAGGGATTCCTGAGAAACCTCAGCAGTTCCTGTGGGCTTTACAAAGGGGTATTTGTGCAGAGCCATGAGTTAATATGGTTAATAGCAAAGGGAGAAGAGCCTTTTCCAGAAAGCCAGAGGTTATTGGAACAGCACCCAGCAGGAATGAAGAGTTCAGCTCTCCAGAAGTGCAGCTTGCATTCCACCCTTTCTTCTAGGCCAAAACATTTGTTCTGGTTTGCAGTTTGGTGTATTTACTCACTTTCACCTCTTAACCTGAGTTCTCTTTTCTTTGCTTTCAAGATTACTTCAGCACACAACTTTTAATAAAGCTTTAGACTTTTTTTTCTGTGAAACCTCCCCTTCTGCTGATTATTAGTTTTGTACACATGTAAGTGGAACACAAAAGGTGTTTCATATTCCTCGAGTGTGTAGACACCCATGAAATACAGAGAGATTACCACTGCTTATGACATTGATGTATATGAGTCCTCAGAAGGAGGAGTGATCATTAAAAATGAAATTTGAACCATTTCAACTTCCCTTGGGGTTCAAAAACCTGTCAACCAGCTCTAAAGCTGCCAGTTGTTTGTGACATGGCAGTTGTCCTCTTTTTGAATGGAGTAGAACTGGATGCTCCAGCATTTGTGGGTGGGCATGTCCACATTATGCAACCCAGCATGGAGCTGGGATTGATGAGCAGAATCAAACTGCCTTTAAGATTGGAAATAACTTGGTAGCAGGAGGATCATCTTGTATCTGGAAGACTGCATGATGCTGAGAAAAGTGGCTCAGAAAAAAGCAACATTGGGATCAGGAAACTTTACAACATTTGAGACCTGAACTTGTCCCCTTGAACTCCTCTCTCAGCACTGAGGATGTGCCAGCACAGTCCTTGCAGTCCCCTGGGCAGCACATGTGGTCAAATTTGACTTTTGACCACTCAACTTTTTAAACTAGTTCCACAATGAACTAAAATTAATCCTGTGAAGACCATGGTGTACTCAAAGAAGGTGCTGTAGTTAAATGATAATGGAAAACCTGCTTCCTGTGGCTATGACTTCAGTTTGGAGATGAGAATGCTGAAATGCAGTATGGGAGAGGTTTGCAAGGTGATGAAGGTGGCAAATCAGCAGATTTAAAGGGGAATTTTTAGAAGTCATGCACAGCCAATTAATAAATGGATACTAAAATGACTAAGCAGGAGTATGATGTTAGAATCTCCCATTCACCAGATGGGGATGCCTGTTGTACAAAGGGCAGGAGCTACAGGAGTGGTCAAGCTTGTGGGCTTTCTCTAAACATCATCTCCTGCTTCCACTGTCAAACCAATGATTGTCCAGGGCAAGGGAGTTTGAACCAGTAGGGCATTTTTGTGTGATACAAAGCAGTTTTAGAAATTGTGGAAGAGTGAAACAAATCTGTTTAGGACCTGTGCTATAGGCAAAGACTTTGCTGGCAAATCTAGTTTAGCTGAGTCCAAACTCCTTTGCTACAGAGCAGCCCAGAGATGGCAAGTAGATCTCTTTTCCATATGGAAAGCTGGAGGGAAAGGGCAGATGTCAGGCTGGTGTCAAATGTTTTATACATTTGGAAACATTCCGGTTTTATATTGAATCACAGCTTTAATTGGCTGGTTTTTAATCACATTGAACACTTGGAAAGAACTGCCTTTTTATTAGATTGGCTTTTGTAATTTCTCAGCCCTTCTTAAAGCAGGGAAACCGGCAACATTGCTTTAGTCTTTCAAATCCACCAGTTCTCCTTACACAGCCAGAAAATCTGTGATTTAGGAGCTGAAGTAGCTCAAAGAGGAAAAGAGTGAAGCAGAATCTTAAGGTTTGTAATTTATCTGAGTCCATGCTTGGTCTACTGCTCTCTAGAAGTAGCAGTATTTTAAATAACTCTAAGCATGGAATGATTAATCAAACAGAAAGAAAAGGGTGTTTCAGAGAATTTTGGCAAGGCATATTTGAGAAACTATTTTCCAGCCATTGAAATGTAAATACTCAAAAACACAGTCCCTTTAAAAGCCCAGCTTTTGTTCCTGGGGATCCTTATTATGTGGTTATTACCCTTTTTCCTGTGATCACAAGCTAGGTAGGGAGTGTTTCTGTCTAAGCATGGCAGTAAGAGAATGAAATTAATGTCACACACCAGAAACACTATGGCTCAATTTACAAATGATTTGGCTCCTTATCATGAAGGTTTGCATGTTATGCCTCTTTTTGTAGACCCAGCCTTCTGACACTGAAGTGGCAAAATCCATTTCAGATGTGACAGCTGTAAACAGCCTGGAGTAAAAATGATTTCATTTTGTCAACACATTTAAAGAAGAAAAAAGCCTTAAAATGTGCTATGATATTTTCACTCACCATCCTTGAGCACTCTCTGTGCAGTGATCCCTGAGCACTTGGGGAAAGTTGGCCCAGGGGGCTGGTTCAGCAGGCTGGGCCTTGGCAGGACCCACACTGGTTTTCAGGGAAGCTCAGCAGTTGGCACCTCTACAGGTCCTTACACTGCTGATTTTAGGAGGTGGAAAAGCAGGGAGAGGGGGATCAACCTCAGCATTTATGGGCCAGAAAGGCTTGTAGAATGAATGTCACCCCCTTGTGCAGACTTCATGTAGATTAGCTCAGAGGGAAATCCAATGTCCCAAAAATCTTAGGGTCAAACGTGTCGTGAACCACATAGTTCCAGGGAGAATGGAATAGGGACAATTATGTCTCTTCTATTGCACCACAGTCTGTGCCTCATAATCTGGATTTTGGTTTTAGTGGGACTTGCTAAAGCTGAATTGTGTTGGTGTGAAATTTTTGAGCATGGAAAAAGAGAAATTATTGCAATGAGTTTGACTTTTTTTTATCTTTTTTTTTTTTTTATTTGACTATTTGATCCTGAGTAACCTGGAAGATATTCTGTTGGATTTAAGTTTTCTATTCTTTCAAATTCTTTCTATTAATAAAGGTTGTTCTCACTTCAAAAACAAGGACACCATTTCAAAAGAAAACTGAATTATTTTGCTTTGCAAACACCAATAATTTTATTTTATGGATTTTTTTCCCCAAACAAGTTATATTTCAAATATAAACAATTTGAGTTTGCAGAAAAGTGTGCTTTTTGATGGATAATACATTCATTGGGAATGCTTGCCCAGCTCCAGATGGCAAATAACACCTCTGGGAGGAGGCTGGGATGATATACCTTGAAATCACCCCCAGAGCTGGCAAGGGGTGGCTGGGGACATTCAGGGCTGGGGCTCTCAAAGCCCTGGTAACCAACACTGAGGCCTGACATATGGACAGGAGACCAGAGGGGCCAGATGTGGGCACACATAATTTACTGCCTTGCCTGGGGAGATGGGCCTAACAGGGGCTGTGCTTGTACAGCAGGGGCCAAATTAAAATCTTTTGTCATGAGGACTCTGAATTTGCTGTCAGGCAGCAGCAGATTCCCATTTTTGCCCCTGGCTCTGAGCTGCCTTTTCCCCCACCACCACTGAATTTTGTAGCCTTTCTACATGTGTGTAGGCTTTAGTCCCAAACAAGCTTTTATTTCTCTGGGTAAAAGGCCAAAATTAATACAGTTTTGTAATAATTTACAGTGGCCCAGGGAGGTCTATCATGCCAAAGGCAACATTCACCCACTAAGCAACCTCAAGTGAAGACCCTGGTCCCACCGATGGGAATGGCTGTGATCCTGTAGCTTTATTGGGTCAGGTGTTCAGCCTACTGCTCCATGAATGGAACTCGGGCTCAGCAAAGGAGTTAATTCTGGGATTAGCAGTTAGAGTTTTGGGTGCTCCTCCCTGTACAATTTCGGAAATTTTGATTTGTAAGTTTCTCAACAACTGTTCTTAGCACAAACACAAACTTTGTGTTTTATTGCCAGTTGAAATGGTAGTTGGCTCCTTTATTCTTTTTTTTTTTTTTT
>VXBQ01008644.1:156370-199187 GCA_013400175.1 Phainopepla nitens | reverse complement strand
TTTTTTTTTTTCTTTTTCCTTCTTCTTAGAAAAAATGCTACTCTGTAAACTCTGCTTGGTTAGAAATCTTCCTATGAGCAAAACCCTGAGGTGGACTGTATCGTTTTGATCAAAAATAAATTGCATATGAAAAGACTGATAATCCAAAGATATGGGTGATAATGTTAAATCTCTCGTAGAATTTCTGTGCGATATTAGATAAAGCACTTAAGGACTCTCTCCCCCTCTTTCCACAGCTAAGAAACCATGATGGATAATGCTCAGCCCATCCACACAAGGGTTCTGAGGCTTAATTATTTGTTTACAAATCTTCTGGAAATCCTCAGGTGTAGACTGGTCCATGGGTGCTCCTGTACCAGTGTACGTCTACCAGAGCTGTGTCTCTGGGATGTGAATGCTGGCTAAGCTAGATGTTCATACTGAGCTGACTGCAGGGAGGAGGAGGAAGAGGAGGAAGAGGAGGAGGCCAGGGCTTCTCTGGCAGCATGAGCCTGTGAAATTGCAATTTGAGGACTTTTTTCAATGGACTCATGTTTAGCTTTGTCTGGAGGGCTCTTCTGCCTCTTGTCCTGCCCGGGAGCAGCATGTGCTATCTTTCTCTGGAGGGAAATACTTAGAGAAGAGGCAAATTCTGTACCTGGTCCTGCTGTGCTGGCAGGGAGCTCATATCCATAGTCTCACTTTCACAGCAATGCTGAGTCCTTGCAAACAGAGCTAGGAATGCAATAACAGCAAAACATGCTCCTTTAACCTACTCAGCACTGGCATGTATATTCTGAATGCTTTTATAATTTATTCATTCAGCAATATCTTTTGATATAGTTAATGTTGTATTTCCCTGGCCAGGGCTGGCACATGAAGCGTGAGAAATCCTTGTGGACAGATTGCTTTGCTTTTCCGAAAATAAACTCGTGTTATCTGCCGAGTGGTCTCAATGAGCTGATTCCTCTGGGATATGCTGCCAGGCCATGGAGTATGCACTGACTGGCTACTGGAGTGTTCAGGCTCACCTTTAACCAGGGAAGGGGCAAAAGAAACCAGTGCCCAGGGAATTCTGATCCATTTTATCCACTCTGGTCAGCACCTGAGCTCTTCCTTCTCTCCTCCAGAACTTTAAATTTATGTAAATACCAATAAATGGGAAAAAAGCATGGTCGATGTCCCCAGTGCACAAGTTTGCACCACCTTGTATCCATGAAAACCTTCCTTTTCTCCCATTTCTTTTCCTCACTAAGAGATTTCCTTGTACAAAATTTCACTTTTATTCTTGTTTTATCCCTATCCTTCTATCATGTTTTCATGTGCTGCCTTGGTCCTCCTGCAGCAGTGGAGTGCAGCAGTGAGTGGTTTTCTCCAGTTGAATCTGATGAATTAGATTTCCCTGGTTTAGGCCTAATCCTTAAAATGCCAAGCCAGAGGAATCAAAGAGGATGAATGTATGTAAATTCTGGAGGGAGATTTTTATTTTTTAGTTTTCACAGCCTGTCCATCCTAGACCACTGAAGAAACTAGAGTTTTTTTCAACAGAGGGGTCCCTGAAGCTGTATTTTACCGCCAGAGCAAAAACTCCAAGGGTAAGTGTTAATCTCAATCTGATTTCATGTGCAAAACAGCTGCTTGTATCTCTTGCTCTGTATCTGTCTCAGGTGGGGCTGGTTTCCACCACTATGGTTAGTGCAGCCAGAAAGTTAATTTAGTGCATATTGAGAAATTCCTCAAACACCATGAGACTTAACACTATTTTTTTCCATCAAACCCTTGAAATTTGTGTTGATATTGAGAGGTGTGAGACTGCAGGGCTAGGGAGTGGAATGTTTCACTAATTTATTGGAGGGAGTTGATCTGGGGTGTTATCTCCATAGACCAAGCTGTTATTGTTTCACTTACAGGTTAAGTGCAATATAACACAAAGTCACAAAATGTTCCCTTGTAATTCAAGCCCTGTAATACTCTCCTGTGGTTGACACCTGAGGTAAAGAATATGTCTGCCGGCCGCCTTAAATAACTTGGCAGTGTATTCTAATTGGCTTTACACAAGGCCCAAGTTTATTTATAGATGTGCTTCCAAGTTCATCATCCAGTGGTGAGGGTCCTACCTTGGGAATCGTAAGATGGGAGCTCTGACTCTGACTTTGCTCCTGCCTTTGCTGTGATTTTGGGTGACTGTTTGATGCCAGATGTGCCTGTGGGTCCTTCATGAGTCTCACAGCCTGAGCAGCTTACCATGATCCAGCACAGTCCCCAGTGCAGACAGTGCGAAATGCCAGTAACATAATTAGATTTACAGAAACATCAGTGTTCCTTCAAGGGAAAGGTCTGAGAAGTCTGCTTATGAGAGAATCACTCTCTTCAACTCAGAAGAGGAAACGAGGGTCAAAAAGCACAAGGCTGTTGCTTTGGAGTTCCCAGGGCTCTGTGCAGAGGAGGTTTCCAGGAGGAAAGCGGGGAGCTTGGCAGGAGGGAGAGAGGACCCATCTGGCTCTGTGTGAAAACAAGGGCTTGTTTGGAGAGCCTGATAACAGTTCAGTTCAGCACAAGAGCAGGAGCTGTGTCATTTCAATCCCTCAACCAACACTTTCAGGGAGACAGAATTCAAGCTCAGGTCGCTTCTGCCAGTCCCAGGGCTCCCCATCTCTGTCAGCTTTAAGGCACTGGCTGGGTCTGTGTGAGGAAATGCTGCAGAGAATGAGCTGCAATCAACTGAGGGGTGGAGGGCACCAGCACTTGCTGCACATTGGTGTCTCTGCTGCAGCTAATTCACAAAAAACATGGTTATTACAGAAAGAAAGAAAACTGGGCAGGAGGTGGCCTGGAGGAGACAGCAGACAGGAAAGCAGCAGGAGAAGGAGCAGCCTGTGAGGGTTCAGATGTGCCCTGGGAGGGGCTGCTGGACAGGGTCCAGATTGCTACTTATAACTGCTCAGGGTCCTCTCCAGTGGGTTCACAGTGATTGAGATATGTTCCTGTGATACACAGGCACATCAGATCTCTAAACAGGGATGTGCTTGGGGGATGGCAGAGGGCAGGAATGGGCTGGGAGGTTTATGTACACCTTCCCAGTGTGCTGGCCCAGTGAGCAACTGCACAGTGCCTCATTATCACCCTGATCATTGAACACATCCAACCACTGGGGGGTGGGAGAAGGTCAAACTCTGACCTCAGGGTTGTTAACTAGGATATCTCATGCCAGTAGATGAACTGCAGCATGACTGCATGTATATATGCATTGTTATTTTCTTCTTCCCTCTCCACTTCCCTCCCTTCAGGGCAGTTCTGCTTTTTTTGGAGAAAACCCAAAACCAACTCTGACTTCTTTTCCCATTTTTCAGGCAGCACAGAGCAGGTTTAACACACCCAATGATGGATGGGTGTTTCAGGGGCACTTCTGCCCCTGCCCTATACAGCACAATCTCAGCCCCCTTTGTCTTGGGACCTAAAGGCTATTTTGGAGCTCATTCCTACCAAAACCTTGCTCTAAGGATAGCTGCAAGCAAGACAAGCAAGCTGTGGAGACATAAAAAGGAGCCTCAAGATCCCGAGTTCCATATAAACTAGATTTTTTTTTTTTAAAGAAGAAAAAAACTTAATGCCACTCACAGTTTTTTATGGGGGTGGAGGTGGTTATTCAGCAACCTGCATGTTCACAAAGGCACTTTTGTTCCTAATAGGGCCAGAAATGTTACAACCTAATGTGTAACTTCCCCATTTACTCATGTAGCAGCATCGAGGTTACTCTGTAAGGACAAGAAATAGCTGCTCCTTAATGGCAATGCAGAGCAGCAGCTCTGGCACCTGCTCCAAGAGGAGGATGTGCCAACCTGGGCATGCAAACAGCAGCTCCTCTGAGCTCGGGCATTGCACAGTTATGGCATCCTCCTCATCAGTGGGGCTGGCTGGCTCTCAAAAACCTGCTCCGTGCAGGGGCTGGGACAGAGGAGCTCAGCATCCAAAAAGTTGTGATGTGAAGCCACTTGACCATGCCTGCGAGCTGCCGACAGATGATAAGTGGGAACCAGCCTCTCCCTGAAGCCAGGAGTGGTGGCTTGTTCAGGAAAATGAAAGCTCCTTACACTTCTAAGGTGCTTTAGATTTTTCAGCAGTTGGCTTTAAGGAAAGGTGAGGTATCCCCATTAAAGACAGGCTTCCTCCACTACATGAGAAAACAGTCTGGGATAACTAAAGTGGTCCCTTGGAGAAGTGAGTGCAAAACGAATGCTCCTTCCCCAGCCTACGCCTGAGCCCTCCTTATTACCTGAAGTTGTGACTGTCACTGAAACCGAGATATTGTTTGCTTTTCTAATCCCAGCAGAGTATTACTTTGAAACACAGAGACCAGGAGCCTTCATAATATGAGACCTAGACAGCAAAACTGCAGCTGATGCTGTTATTCAACTCAGCAACCAAGTCTTTGAGGAATTATTCTGCATTATTGGCTTCTCTTGTATCGCATGGCAGGAAGCACCACAGGATAATTACTCACATTAGAAATGCTTCCTTTGGTCTGTGTTGAACATTTCACGTTTCATCTTCCCAAGTGCCCTGTGTCAGAGAAAGGTTCCAGGGCCTGCAGGGCTCTTTTGAGGTGTTACCATGGAGGGGCCTCCTGGTAAGAGCTGAGAGAGACCTAAAATGCTGGTGACAACAGGGCAAGGATCAGGGAAGGTAAGACAAGATTATGCTGTCTGGTCTGTTGCCAGATTTTGTACTTGCTTGTATGTTACTGATAATGTCAATAATAGACACAGCTTTTCTCACTTTTATGGGGAAAATTTACTTTGTTAAAGAAGGTGAACGGGGAAATGAAATGGGGCAGGAGGGCACAAAACTGCAGAAAAAATAGTTTTGGCGTCTTTGATTTCTTTCTTTTCCTGGGCATACTTTCAGTGCCTTTTATCAGGATGCCTCATCCCTGGAAGTATCAAAGGCCAGATTAGATGGGGGTTGGAGCAGCCTGGGCTAGTGGAAGGTGTCCCTGCCCACAGCAAGAGGTGGAACTGGAAGAGCTTTAAAATCCTTTCCTCTAATGTTCTGTGATCCTGTGATAATTTTATTTTATCAAATCCAAGTTTAGGGGAAAAGCAAATTCTCTTAGGCAATTTCTACTGCCCAAGGGCCTGTCAAGGACCTCTGGGGTACCATCTGTGGTGTGTAGTGTGTGGTCCTGTCCTTTCTCTGCCCCTGGGTGTCTGGAGATGTGTCATCAATTCCACAAAGTCTGCTCATCCCTAAGGCAAATTCCTGAATAGCAGAAAGCATCAACTTACCCCAAGTGCAAACTACAGCCAGTTAGGATGAGGTGAACATCCCCTTCCTGGCAGCAGCAGCAGTGGTTTTCCAGTCACACATCCATGGATCTACTTCATACAGATACTCCTGACCTTGTTTATTTTTTCTTTTATCTGCCTGGCCTTCCCGCAAGTATTATTGCATTTGTTGGAATAGACCAATTAAGTGACCAGAGCCCTTAATGAAAGCCTTGACTTTTCTTTAACCTTCCTGAGGAATTGCTCATTAGTGGGAAATGTTGCTGCTGGTTTGTACACATGGGCAGAGAATTCTCCAAACCTTTCTCCAGATGGGATGGTGCCAGCTCCCAGCAGTGGGAATCCCAGTTGTCCCATTCTTATGGATGCTGATAGCTTAGAAATGGCAAAAATAGACCTTTGTTGCCCTGCCATTGATGTGCATCTGAGAGATCTTTTGAAAGAAACAGCTGAAATAAGTAATTTGCAGAATGATAGCATCTCTGGTTTTAGGTCTTTAGGCATAAAGGGATCCCACTGATGCACAGGGAGGGGAAAAACTATCCTATATCTCCTCGTTCTTCCTCCTTTGCACCTCAGTGAGAAAATGGGTCATTGTGTCCTGTGCCAAAAGCAAAATGATAAGAAAAGCTGTTTTTCTTTTTTTTTCTCCTGCCTGATTTTAGACTCTTGAGTGCTTTGAAATGTTGGACTGCTGACGGAGAGCGCAACTTTCCTTTGCTCACTGCATCTCCAGCTGCTCTGATTTCTCATGCAAGCAGAGGACGCCTCCTCTCTACCCCTTCCCCAAACAAAGAATTAAACCCCACAAATTCACCAGAGTCCAAGCACCTGTGTGAAGATCCTAAAATACTTCTGATAGACAACTTTTTTAAAAGAAATTTTTAAAAATTCTTTTTTTTTAAAGAATTTTTAAAGTGAAGCTTCTTTTTTTTAAAAAAAATCATTAATCCTTGAGAAAATATTTCTCATCTTTTAATTTATTTTGATATAATTTGGAAACAAATAGTTTACAAAGCTATTAGAGAAAGATCTTGGAATAATTAGAATCAATGCAACTGACAAATTTCTCAAGGCTGATGTTTTCCTCTTCCTTTCTCTCCTTATGCTTCATGAAGTAATTGTTCTAGTGGGAAACAGGTGGAGGGGAATTGAGGTTTTATTGCATTCATTTCTAATGATTGCTTTTTATCTCTATTGGGTGTGGAATGCTTAATCTTTGAACTACAATGTCAAAACATATTTTCTAGATAGATCAAATTAAATTAATCCCTCCCTTTATTTCTTCCAGCACAGTAATTGCTCTGTTTTATTTATATATCATGGATAGATTAACATTTAATCACTCTTGTTATATTCACATCTCAAATGACTATGCTCTGGTTAGGAGAAGAAGAAGTGGCAGCAGATGTGTTACAGTTCTGGGATTGGTGATGTTCTTTTGTACCTGTGATGGTGACTGAGTGACACTGGGCCAGGGTACCTGTGAGGAGGTATCAGAATCCTAGAACGGTTTGGATTGGGAGAGACCCCAAAGATCATCTCCTTCCACCCTGCTGCTGTGGGCAGGGACACCTTCCGCTATCCCAGGGTGCTCCAAGCCCTGCCCAACCTGGCCTTGGGCACTGCCAGGGATCCAGAGGCAGCCACAGCTGCTCTGGGCACCCTGTGCCAGGTATTCCCACCCTCACAGGTAAAAATATCTTCTCAATACCCCCTCTAAAACTACTCTCTGTCAGCGTGAAGACTTTCCCCCTTGTCCTGGCACTCCAGACCCTAATAAACAGTCTCTCTCCATCTTTTCTGTAGGTTCCCTTCAGGTGCTGGAAAGCCACAATTAGGTCACCCCAAAGCCTTCTCTTCTCCGCGCTGAACAATCCCAGTTTCCCCAGCCTTTCCTCCCAGCAGAGCTGCTCCATCCCTCTGATCATCCTTGTGCCTTCTCCGGACTCCCTGAGGCAGCTCCAGCTCCTTCCTGTGCTGGGCCCCGTAGCTGGAGGCAGCTCTGCTGGTGGGGTGTCCTGAGATCAAGATACTCTGTTGTACTGAGGGATGGAACCAAACCCAGTATATGTTAACCTTTGCAGCCTGTTTTATCTGCATTCATGTCTGGGATCTCGGTTCAAATTTTATGATAATAAACCAAAGCCAAATCTAGATGTAGTCTTGAGCTGGGCCATGGTTAGACCAAAGTTAGAGACAGGTGTCTGGGTTGGCAACCTGGTCTAGCAGAAGATGTCCCTGCCCGGGGCAGGAGTTTGGAACAAGATGAGCTCTGAGGTCCCTTCGAACCCAACCCATCCTCTGAGGATGTAGTGCTTAAACATGGTTCTAGTGAAGGGAAGAGGTTTGAGAGGTTTTATCTGTAAGACAGACACAGTCCTGCCCTGACCATGTGACCTTCCCAAGATCCCAGTGGCTAAGGCAAGACACAGCTGTAGAAATCAAAATATTTTTCCATGCAAAATGAGGTCTCTGTTGAGAGATAGTACATCTCCTTTGACCTTTATTTTCTATCTGTAGATGAGAAGAGCCCCTTTTCCAATTCTGCTTCCTGGAACTTTTTGGGTTTTTGTTTCTACATCCCTGACCTGGAACTTAGAGGCTGCTTTTAGGAAGTCTCCTAGATGCTTCTCTGAAATGATTTCTTTTCTTTTTCGTGATCCAGCCCAAGAGGGAGCATTTGGTCAGTGCACCCAAGCAGTGTCCACCCTTTGTTACTTCTGCCCTCCAAGGCCCCTCAGTAACCACTGCCAGAGAAAGTTGGCCCGCAAGGATTGAATTACAGTGAAGCCATGGATAGAAAATACACCATGAAATTTTATGGCTCCTGCAAAGGGGCTGCCATCTGCTTTTTCTTCTCCCCCTGCCTTTCTTTTTTTATAGCCATTCCACAGTCTATTAAACCATTACTGTCTGCTCCCCCACTTCCCGCCAAGATCTGTGTCCATTTCAATATACAACACTTTCAATTTCAAAGTAGCCTTCGGGAATTCCCCAGGTCATTCACACTGAACAGACCTTTACTGATCTTTTTTTTAAACTGGAATCTATTTGGTCACATGCTTAGGTTCATATTGCTCTGAGCCCCTTGCCCATCCCCTCCACCTCCTCTTTCTTCACACAAGCTAGAAAAAATCTTACTGTCATGAGCCTGAGCAAGAATTGCTCTGTCTAGTTGTGCTTTACTGGTCCTGCATAGAGGGATGCTCTGCATTTCTAGCCTGAATGCTGCTTGTTAGGCTCCTCCTGTGATGGGAGGTAAAGGCTACAGGTACAGGGCTGCTTTGCAAAATTATCCATAGTCCTACAGTTGCAGGGCTATGAGTGCCTTCTGCCTGAAAACATATCTGTCTTCAAACATCAGGCATGATCCCATGTGCTCTGTCTCCTCTTGCTTTCCTGTGCTGTTACTATTCCCTCTCTTTCCTCACTGTTGTTTTACGAAGAGGGAACTGGAGTCCGCTTGTTTCTGAAAATCACTTTTGCACATGGTGAGCTTTGCTATTTCTTGAGATGGGAGGGTTTTCCTTTCCTATAAACATTTGGGTAGGTTTCATATCTCCTTCCCCCGAGTTTTTCATCCTGGAAGGTGGAACAAAACCCCTTCAGCTGTGGCAGGTGAGCCCAGGAGGGAATACACAGACCCCGCTGAGTGCTGGTGTCACTCTACAGGGAACTCATGAGGTTGGATACTTGTGCAAGCATTCTTGCCAGTTCCCTTCTTAAACTGATTCAGCTCTAAACCAAACCAGATTCCCATAGCAAATGCTTCTCTGCAACTTAAGCACCTATTGGAAGGGGATTGCAGGTGCCAGGGGTGTGATTTGCCTTTGATTACAAAATAGCGCCCTTGTGGTTCCTGTGTGAAAAGCACCCGTTTTTTCTGAAGGTGATTTTCCACCTCATCCTTGTCTTCTTTTTCTGCTGGTTCTGCACTGCCACAGGGATCTAGGCAGTCTGGAAAAGCCCAGGGCAGAGCTGCTGCTGTGGTTACACCCCAGCAATGCTGCTGACTCCCCTGCAACAGCAGATGGCTCAGATGTACTCAGTGATTTATGCTCCGTAGTAATTTTGAGATGCTGTGTGATGGTTTAGGGCCACCTGCAGCATCCTGGGGAGGAGGAGAATCTTGGTGCTTCGCCAGCCAAATGGATACGCTTTTTTTAATTTTCAAGCTGTGCAAACAGGGCTCTGGACAAGCAGCTTGGTTCAAACTCTGCTTCCCCTGTGACTCCTGCTTTCCACGACAATTCTGCTCCACAGACACAGCTGTCTCTGCAGCAAAGACCCCGTGCCTGGCTCTGGGGAGCTGGTGGACCACTAGAGGGAGATGGGAATGACTCCCAATATCTGTAATTCTCATGTTTTCTCTAACAATTATCAATTAACCTTTGCAGCTGCATGGCTGGAACAAGGCTCCAGTCGCTCTCCAGGACCTTCTGTACTTGTAAGGAGGAGCTCAGACAGTTCTGCTGGGTCCTTATTTTGGGAAACATCTCTGGTTTTTTTTCATAATATAAATCAAACAACCTCTGTGCTTGAATTCCGAACCCAAAACTTGGTTGGATGCTTCCATTTATGCTTACTGGCAGTTATTAATATTCTCTGGGAAGTTATATATGGGACTTATTTGCTCTTCTTCAGGTTTTTTACCTGCAATAAAAAGGTGTTTGGGGGCATCTGTTGCTGCAGGCAGAGTACAAGTGTGCCTGCATTTCCCCATCCCTGATTTAACTCAGAATAGAGGGTTTGTCTTTAAGGTAAAGGCTAGTCTGTGCTACCAGAGGTTAACCAGCAATTTGAAAAATGAAACTAGAATGTTAAATACTTCCCGTCTCAAAAATGGATCTTTCTTGGTAATACATGGAAGCACACAAAAACATTGGTCTGAAGTAAGTTCATATGACTAAAATGATGAAAATAATTGTTTTCAGTGTGTTTCTCTCAAACATGGATTTTAATTTCTTCTCTCTTTCTCATCTTTCTACTGCAATTAAAAAAAATTAGAAGAGACAGGAAAAAAGCTAAAAGTAGCAGTGTGTGAGTGTGTGAGAGAGAAAGATTGTTGAAAGCGGAGACACAGTTGCTTGGTTCGAAACAATGTGAGAATTTTCATTACTTGCATTTTGAAAAAACCCAACCAAACCCTGAGCAAACTGAAACCTCATGTGCAAACTGTCAGATTCTTTCAGAAGCTATTTTTCACTTGAAAGCACTTGCTCATAGAAAGCATCTTGCCCAGCCTTATTATGAACACAAAAGCTGCACCTAATTGGTTTATATGTTGACAGACATCTTATTACTGAGAATAACAGTGCGTGTGTTTCCCCCCGCGCTGCGTGGGATTGCCCCGGCTGGACCCTGTCATCCACCAGCCGCAAGATTTGCTGCTGCAAGAGGAGGCAGCAGTGTGGTGGCTTCATTTCTCCCTTTTCCATTGCAAATCAGGTCTTTGCAAATGTAAGCTGGGTGCCGGCAATGATGGTGTTTGGTGTCTGCGCCTTCAGGGTACATTGTGCTCCAGCTGGAACATCAGGTGTCCTGCTGGACTCCGAAACTGTTAAATGGGGGAGGTTTGGGGCTGAACTGACTCAAACTGGTGCCCATTTTCTGAATCCATCCTGGAGCTGTGGTGCTGGACTGAGCAGAACTCAGAGGCATCACACTCTGCCCGGATGCTCCTGGTATACTCCTCTTTACATGGTCAGAGTTGATAGCTTGAATACTACAATACTACAACACAACCCTAAATACAGACAATATGTAATTGTGTTGATTTGCTCTTCTTCAGCTTTTCCACCTAGGGTAACAAACGATGGGTGCATCTCTAGCCACAGGCAGAATACAAGGCTGTCTTCATTTCCCCATCCCTGATTTAAGACAAAATTCAGAGTTTATCTTTCAGTTAAAGGCTAGTCTGTGCTGCCAGTGGTAAACTGGCAATTTGAAATCTGAAATTAGAATGCTAAATATTTCCCAGGGACATTGTGATGGCTGAGGTTTTACCTGGGGATCTCAGGAGACACCGGGGGAAGGCTTCCTGCCTGTTGAGCATTGGCATGTAGCTCACACACTAATTACACATTATATGGGATTTTCAGAAGTGCCTGCACAAGGAAGGCAGCTGAGACCTCAACAGCTCTGGTGTTTTCAAAAGACTTTTTACCTCTTCAAATTCTGGTTCTCTGCTGGGGACTGGCAACCCCCACATGGTGGCAACCTGATGGCCTGATGCAACCTCTAGCTCAGAGTAAATCAGAGCTGGTGTAAACCCAAGTCAGAAGTCACACTAGAGCACAAGGCCATTACTCCAAGCCCTTTGAAGAACTTGGTCCTGGGAGGTTTTGCTGCCCAGGCAGCCACATAGGCCTCCTTTGCCAGCTCTGTGCACCTCCAGCTGGTGCAGAATTGCTGCTACCTTGTTCACCTCATTGACCCCAGCTCCAAAAGATGAATATCTTTAGGGGAAAGGAAGGGCTGTGTAGCAGTTAATGGCTTCAAAAAGCCATTGAACTGCTGAGCAGTGGATGAGAAATGTGTTTGTGCCATTGCACAGTTCTCCTTCTTGGACCTAACGTACAGAATCCCAGGAGCTGCTGCATTTAATATTTATTGGAAATCAGAAAAACTAGAGGCAGTTCCAGGAGTTTCAGATATACTGGGGCCTTCTCTGCACCAGGGATTCACTGCAAACCCAACTCCTGGCATGTGAAACCCTCAGGCATAGCAGGAGGGTTACAATAATTACAGCAAGTAATTGTTACAACAAGCTTGGTCTTTATAGAAGCTGTAGTGTATACCATGAAACAGGTTAAACTCATCTCAAAGTGATGCAAAGAGAAATTCAGAGACTCTTCATTAGCTACAGAGCTAATTCAAAATCCCGAGTTACAGTGATCATTACCACTCAGGCATCATGATGAGAACCTTGCAGGTGTCATTTGCAGTGCCAGGAGCTGGACTCGATGAAACTTTTGAAGCCTTTCAACTCAGGATATTCTGTGATCCCAGGAATTGGGTGTTTTTAATTCAAATATGCCTGATGTGAGACAAAGTCTTTGCTTGGTTGGAGAGGTCAGTGCCTGGCACTGATGGTGAGCGAGAGTGAGTTAGTGACCAGTTGTGCCTGTGCTGCCCACGGGAACGGCCACCAAACCTCCATGGATGGGACAGAGCCAGTGGAAGGGCTGCCAAAACATGCACGAGTTTCTGCACCTCAGTGAAGACTGAGACTGCCCCAAAAGCAAAAACCCATCCAGAGTAGCTGTGAACCTTTGAGAACTTTGACTGTCTGCAACAGAAACTCTTTTTGTACAAAAATCATGTCTTTGTTGTAAAATAGGTATATTTGCTGGCATATGCTCAACTGCACGAGGAAGATGCATTGTGCTACTTCTGTCTCTTACCCTTTGAGCCCCTGGGCATGTCCACTGCCAGTCAGAGGCATTGCTGAGCAGGAGTAAACATGGGCTGGCAGACACATTTAATAAAACAACGGATTTTCACACTGGGCTCACAGGCTCTTTTCAGCCATTCCACAGGGCTGGAGAATGGGTGGTGCTGTGAATACCATGTGGTGTTCCCAAGGTTGTGACATCTTTCAAAATCAGTCAAATGTAGCCTTGATATAACAGCAGCGAAGCTTGCCAAGGATTTACTGCTGAAGGGGTTTCAGTAGAAAAAAACATTCCTCCCACAAAACCAGAACTTTGATTAAAAACTGAATTCCCATCAGGAAAAACGTGACAGTGTCTTGCACTCAGGGTTAACTGAAATGTTTCTTTTCTCAAATGGAATGGAAAAAATTCAGTTCAAGAGTAATTCATGTTTACTGCCTGTGAGCCACCTCCTGACCTGAAATATATCCCTGAGGACATGCCTGGGCTTTGCTGCTGTGAGGGTAGCTGGCCCACAGCCTGGGCAGGACTCCTGGTTCCAAGAGGACACGAGCAGGAGACATCATCCTCTATCTGTCTGGGTGCAATTTGGGCCTGAACTGACCCAAATGGGCAATGAAACACAAATTATAATTTTTGAGCAGACTTGGGTATTGGTAAAGCCACAAACACATTTACAGAATAGTTATAATTTCAACCTCCCAGGCAGAGAAGCTGGGGTTTAAATGGAATTATTTGCTTGCCGAGATAGGGGGGATGGGCATGAGTTTATAGTGAGAGATCCTGACCATAAGGACCTCATGTCTGTGTTAGGATTTCTCATCTAATGCCAGCCTCCAGGACTGAAACAAGAGGTTATTTTCCTTCAGGCTGCTAAGGGAAATGCTACCCTGGAAAATTTTTAACTTTAAGTGTTGAAATTCAGCTCTTTCCTGTGCTATACATTTGTGTGACACACACATGACATGAATGAAACTTCTGGAAACTCTTGGAAAATTAACTCCCCATCTCAATGACACATAAACTGGAAAGCTGTTTGGAAAGTTGAAATAGTGTGTGGGATGTGAAATTAATGCATGTGTGTAGAAAATCCTCATTGGCGGTGAAGGGTTTGGTTTTCCTCAGCCTGGCTATTTCTTGTGGTAGCCAAACACTGCTTTAGGCCAAGGCTCTGCACACTGGGCTGAGATCTGGTGTAGAACTCAGTGATAAAACTCTGGTGCAAACAACAATTCCTCTTTGCTCACTCCACTGATAAAATATTCTTGCCTGAGTACATGCCTGAGTACATGCTCTACAATTAGCCTTCTAATTAGACTCCCAGTATCTGTTTAGATTATTAATGGAGCTGAAAGACTTTTTAAAGCAACATTAGATATAGCTGAAGAGATTGCTTCAGGGGGTGGGAGATACTGCAAGTGTGGGTCATGTTTTTTCTGCTTTGTTGTGCTGAGTTTGGGGGATGTTTGTTCAAACACTGTGGGGTAAAAGGGCACCTCAAGTCCATGGTACTGGTGCTGCTGGGAAAAGTTTTTGATGGGAGAAATAGTTTTTCAAAGGAATCAGTACTGGGTTCAAAATAGGTACATGTGGGAAAAGGAAATTTCCATTATGTTTTTAGAGTGCCATTTTAAATTAGAATATTTCAAGTAAATCCAACAAAATGAAATATTTTTTCTTGGCTTAAACTTGTCCAAAAGGAAATGTTTCATTTTGATTTGCCCAAGGAAATATTCATTTGGGGAAAAAAAAAGGAAAAAGAGTGTTTCTCATGACACAGTTTTACTTTGTAATAATGTAATTTTCTATCAGTAAAAAACAATTCCAGTAGAAAATTCCCGGCGAACTCCTGGTGCAACTTGTCCTGGCTGCTGGAGAGGAACTGGGGCTAACTTTTACAGCCTTCAAGGCTGACCCTTTCCCTTTGATCAGTGCTGATTCACTTCCTAGAAGTGGGTGCTCTGCTGCCCAGAACACTCCATTGTCATTGCTGCTCTTTGTTTGGGAAAGTTGCTATAAGCTTTTAGCATCCCAGTGGGCATGGAGAAAGGATCTTTATACAAGTTCCCACTTGGCCTGAAACAAGCCTGCCTCTTCCTTTACAGGGTTCATCCTGAAGGAAAAACCAGCTTTTGTGACCGGCTGCCCCCAGAGCTCCCTTTGTTTGGACTGCACAGAGTGTCTTTATCAGCTCTGGGCACACTGGGCCACCTTTGCTGGGGCAGCGGGAGGCACGGCCTGTGCTGAGCAAAGACAAGCTGCCTGTTCTTCACCAGCACAAAAAAGGACTCCTTTCTCAGTGACCCGCAAAGTCAAGCATGGCTGGGACATGGTTCTACCCTGGGACAGCTGCCTCATGGATGGCATTTCCTGGGGCTGCCCTGGGTTCATAGAAAAATAGAATCATGGAATTATTTGGGTTGGAAGGGACTTTAAAGTCCATCTAACTCCAGCAGGGACACCTTCCAATATCCCAGACTGCTACAAGCCCCATCCAGCCTGGCCTGGCCTTGGACACTTCCAGGGATCCAGGTGCAGCCACAGCTTCTCTGGGCACCCTGTGCCAGGGCCTGCCCATCCTCACAGGGAACAATTTTTTCCTCACTTCTAATTTAAACCTATTCTCTGTTAGTTTGGAGCCATTCCCTCTTGTTTTGACACTCCAGTTCCTGATGAGGGGTCCAGCTCCATCTTCCTTTTAATCTCTTCAGACACTGGAAGTTTCTGTGAGGTCTCCAGGTTTGGGTGGTGGACACCATGCTCACCAGCAGTAGAAGAAAGGGGTTGAACATCAACAAAAATTGCTGGAAAGTCTGACATCTGCTACTCCCTTGTCTTGTTCTTGTCTCCATGTGCTTAAGCTTAAGATGGATGAGAGCACCTCTACCTCAGACCCTGTGAATGCAGACAAAGTTAGCCTCATCATCAGATCAATTCAACCTCAGTTGATGTCTACTTAGACATCAATTATTATAATTTTTAAAAATAAATGTACATATTTAGACACAGACCCTAAATAGACATAATTAAAGTCTTTAGGGTGCATGGGATGGGGATAATGGAGGGAGGGACTTGGGCACAGCTCTAGGACACCCTTGGCAAACAATCTGTGGCTTTTCAAATGGAGGGTTCCAAACTGTGGATGCAATCTGAAGTTTAGCAACAGAGGAAAGTACAAAGTAGACTGGGAAGTTTCAATCCATCCTTGTTGGTTTGTTTTGTTACAGAAAAAACAAACAAATCTTATCAGCAGGCTGCACATTTTCTTCCCAAACTTATATTTTTCATCTACAGTGATGAGGCTTTGTTAAAACAGAAAGAATCCATTTTTGGTTTGAGGCAATGAGGAACTGGGATTTTGGGTGTTTTCTTTCTTTGTTTGCTTAGAATTGGAATATTCTAGGGCCATGCTGCAAAGCAAGACCCAAATAGGACCAGATCTTGACAAGGTTTGGAGAGCTCCAAATCCCTGAGGAAGCATGAAATATTTCAGCATTCAGATCTGAAGACAATTCTTGCCTTTCCTCCTCAGCCTTTACTTTTATTAGGTCAGTATTTTTTGTGCTTATAGTGAAGAAAAATTGAGCAGGTTTTGGGGGAGGGAGGGGTTGAAGATATTGACAGAAATATGGGTTTGGTCTGGCACAATGTGCTGGAGTCTACTGGCATATTGTGAGCTATCTTAAGACCTAATAGAAAATAAATTGGTTTTGGGGCGTTGCTGAGGACTCACAGGAGGTCTGGCTGTTCAGGAGATCGATGGGACAGCCCCAAGGGCAGCTTTTGTCATGAAGAGGAGGCTGTTACAGCAAACACTGGATTTCTTGTCAGTCCAGAGTGCATATTCCTCGCAGCAAAATTAAGAGTATAAACCTGGTCATGAATTGAAGGACACTGACCTGGGAGGTGGTGTTTACAGTACCCGGCATCTCTCCAAGGTCTTCCTGATAGGGACGCTGGGGCTCACTGTGACCCACAGACTTCCTCTTCTTTGACCCTTGATCTAGGTCCAGCAGTTTCAACCTGAAGTCTTCTCTCTGGCTTCATTTTTTCAGTTCAGAAATTCATCCCTCTGACCCTGTTTTATCAGAGATACTTTTTCCTCTGTTGTTCTGGGTTGGGCAAGAATGGCACAATTCAGCTCTGAATCAGCATGATGGCCAAAACACTGACTTAGAACCACATGTTTCCAAAACCCTCTTTGCGTTTATCTCACTACTGTGTTTGCCCATGTTGCTCTCCTGTGCACAACTGGAAGGGTTCGTGCCAAAATACCTTGAGCAACTTGCTTTACAAATGTTGCCTTTCAGAAGCCTTTCTTAAATGAATAAAAGCCAGATCTTGTGGTTGCACACAGCAGCGACAAGAACTTTGGAAATATTTAGGCTTTTACTTTAAGTAGCATGAATAACATCTTATAATAAAAATCATTAATAAATAGCATCTTTACTACAAATAACATGATTCTAAATTGAAACCTTTAGTAAAAGGTTATTAGCAGCAAGTTGAAAGAGATGAAGTTGAGTACGAAAAGATCCCTGCAGCTGTATTTGGCAATGTCTAATCAAACCTGCACTTTGTCCCAGCTCTGCCAGGGCAGCCTGTGGATGGACTTCAACCTGCAAAAAAAATCCCATGGGCATCACTTTTAGTTCCTATTTTTTAAACTTGAAAAATAGTTTTGATTTGCAGAAAAACTGAAAGCTGATAATTTCTTTGCTTGAAGGTGTGAAAGGTGTTGCTTTTGTCAGCCTTTGGGAGAATATAGACAGTGAATTGCAGCTTCAGTTGATCTCATAGAATCACAGCATCCCAGAGTGGTTTAGGTTGGAGGGATCATAAAGATCATCTCCATCCACCCCTCTGTCATGGGCAGGGACACCTTTCACTAGCCCAGGCTGATCCAAGCCCCATCCAGCCTGGCCTTGGATGCTGCCAGGGATGGGACGGCAACAGCTGCTCTGAGCACCCTATGCCAGGGCCTTACCACCCTCTGAGTAAATCTAAATCTCGTTTCTTTTCATTTAAAATCATCCTCCCCTGTCCTATCACTATCTGCCTGTAAAAAGTAATTTCTTGGACTTGACCGCAGCTGAGGTGTGATGCGTTACCTTCACATGACTTGTGTCTCTGGGGCCACAATGTGGAGCAGGAGGAAACAGGGCTGCTGTGGCTGATTCCCTTTCTGAGGCACTGCCCGTCTTTGGCCTCACTATTACTGGTGCACAGGAGCCTCAGAAGGAGCCATGGAGCTGTGCTGAGGAGAGCTGCCATCTGTGAGCCATGAGCACATCAGTCAGCCCTGGAGATGCCATATAAAGCAGCCATGATTTATCTGGGATCACCTGGCTTCACTGGGGAGAGGCAGTTGCTCCAAGCTGCCATTTCCATGATGGATAGAGGGTTTGCAGCTCTTAGTGACCATGATCAGATGAAGACCTGGTGGAAAAGTGCAGGGCTGCTGTGGTGAGAGCTCTGTTCACTCCGAGGCTGAATTCAGCCCTCAGCTGCTTGTTCCTCCCATTGAGCAGGATGGCAAAGCCCTCCCCAAACACTGTAACTAGATCAACATGAGGAGAGGGGTTCCCCCCTCTAGTTCACCCCTTCAGATGTCTATCTGTCTATTTTTTTTCCCTTGCTGTTTTTAGTTTTTCCAAAGCAGAATCCTGTTTTTAAGCTCTCCCCTGAAACTGGGCAAAAACAAAGACCTGGAAGTTTTGTCTAAACACCTTCCAGCCACACAAGTGGTTAAGCAGAGGTGTCTCTTCAGCATTGCCTTGAGCACAGATGCTCACCAGGTGCTGTGGGTCTATTCCATGAGCAGCCTGTAGTCTCATACCAGGGGGCTGGCATAGGAAGCAATTTCTTGCAAATCCCTTTAGATGCAAATGCTCCCCTTTGGATGGTTCTTCGGCTCTGAATCAGGGGATGATCCTCCCATTCCAGCTCTTTTGCCCTCCCTGGAGCCATGCCTGGTTGCTGTTTGGTGTGTGAGAAGGAAGTAATTGGAGTGTAGGGACAGAACCTCAGTTCAAAACTTGACTTTGAATACGTCTCTAAATGTAACTTCTCTGCCTATTCCCAAACTCCAAGTGCCTCTGGCTGCATGTTCTATCAATGAGAAAATCCTAAATCCCAGAGCAGGGGCTGACAAAGGTGGAGGTCAGGGATTGGAACTGGGTGGTGGTGGAGGATGAGCAAGGCTGTTATGAAGCACATTCTCAAAATGAAATGGGGGCAGTGAGAGCAAGAATGAATCAATGTCACCTTGAGTAAGCACGGAGATCAGCCTGGCCACATTCCTGAGATAGCTGTGTGGAGATCTGACACTGGTATTCATGGGAGACTTAAAACAGAGTCCAGAACCAAGGGTGTAACCTAACCTTGAGAGCAGTGGGAACATGAAGAAGATCAAGGTAATCTCAGGAGGCTGCAAAATAGAAGGTCAGAGGTGGTTCAGCAAGTGCAGAGGGGCTCAGTTTTACTTCATCTGTAATATGCATGGCTGTGAAAGGCACTGCCATGCCCAGTCCAGGCAGCACAGCCTGTCCTGCAGAGCAGTGTCCTGTTTTCCCTAGAGATCATCAGCTGGAAGATGGGTATGAGACAAGTATGGCCTGCAGTAACTCTGGGAAGAGGGAAGTCTGTTTGCGCTCTTTGCAAAGTGCCAAGCATGTCCTTTGTAGCTAAACCTTTGTGGCGCTGTTTTAGAGAGCACTTCCTGCTTTAGTAAAGGGGACAGGGAGCAAAGGTTGGTACCTTCCATTGCCTTTTGGGAATTGTGTATTCAATAGCTTTGAACTGGAGCTCTCATGACTTTAAAAGGATCAGGATTCATCTCATCTCTTATAGGTGTCTAGGAAAGCACCAGCTGAATGGCCATGAGGACTGACCACTCTGCAATTTCTCAAATTTTGAATCCTTCTAGGAAGGAAGGAATCTAGGGAGTGGCTGGAGAGAACTCCCTAAACAGGGTCCTGGGAGCTACCCTGGAACTCACAAGACCATTGGTCCTGCTTAAGACAAGAAGACTTGGGCAAGAGCCTCCACATGGGTCCCTCACACCACTTCCCATGAGGGCAATCAGTTAAAGCTCCTGGTTGAGCTCCAGCTCACCTTTAGTTCTGCTAATACAGCGAAATCCTCCCAGCCCTACTAAAGGCTTACAGACTTCTTTGCTGCTTGTGGGGGCTGGGGGGATCCCATTTCTAATTGTCATGTTAGAGTCTTATGCAGGCAGATTTTTTCCATATGGCAAAGGGATACGAGCTGCTCAGCTTGGCACAGCCAGGCAGTTTATGGGAAAATGATATATTTAATTGTATGGACGTCACAGGACTGGAGTTGTTTGCTTAATGCTGGAGTTGGAAATAAATACAGAAAATACTGAATATACAGTTGGCTGGGGATGATTGAGAGCATTCCAGCTTTCCTTGTAGTGAGGATTTGGAGAGCATCATGTGAAGGAGATTCCCTTTTTCAAGCTACACAGGACATATCTGAGCTGGTTGTGTTTGCTGGGTTGGGCTTGTGGACACTTCAGCCAGCTGTAAATGTGGTCATGTGTTATGATATGAGTCAGATGAGAGTCTCTTCTGATTTTCAAGGGAAGTACTTTTTGATATGTTGAATTGGACAATAAAACCTAAGTGAGGGAGAGCTACCCTGGACCTAGAGTTGATCCCTTCTGCTCATGGTCAACATAATGTCTTTACTTTTCCCTGAAAACCCAATGTGTTGATCAGCTCCTCTGCCTGCTGGAAAAAGCTGTCCCACATAAGAGCCAAAATCTCTGTTTTGCAAGCTTCTCCTCCTATATACCTGCATTTGCTCCTCTCTCTTTTATTATTCGCTGGTGGTAACAATTCTTGAGGGCAGAGAATGGCAGGGCCATGGAGTATCCCAATGTATGGGTGGAAACCAAAGTCCATATGGTAGGATAGGAATTTCTGTACCATGAAGCAGAACTTTGTGAGACCATGGAGAGGAGTTTAGGCATCGGAACAGAGGTGTCAAACCTTGTGTTTTCCCTCTGGCTGACAGTACCCAGCACTGCTGCTCATTTGCTGAGGGTTTCCCAGGCCGATGTGAGCTGTGGAGATCCTGTCCAGCCCTTCTGGAGGCTAACAGGCACTTGTGGTGAGGCCAGCATTTACCAGAACTGTTGAATCTACCACATGACACAGCGTTTGTGTCTTGCTAGTCATCAGCTTGGCTGGGAACACAGCACATCTGCTCCGATCAGGATACCTGGAAAAGCAGAAGCACAGGTGTATTCCGCCCAGAAAATCTCAGGAGGAATGTCCAGGAAAACCTGAAGAAATTAATCTTTCTGAAACTGCTGCTTCTGCCAGAAAAAAAGATATAAAATGCCTGGAGAAGACAGAACATGGTTATCTGTAACCCACAGTAATTTTGCCTTAGTGTCTAATAGCCATTAGTTTGAGCTCTAGCGTGTGAGGTTTAACTTCACGTCCAAATTCCACTGAGTACTCCTGATAGCCATATCAAAATCCTACTTTGGCTGCCTTAGTCTTGACACAATTAACAACCCCAGCTCTTGCCACCAGTGATAAGAGAAATGGCTTGTTCTGACCAAAGGCTGGTTACTCTCAAGTCACTCCAAAGCATCCTCTCCATCAGGAGTGGATCAGGATCTCCTGAAGGGATGGGAAGGGGGACTGAACACACTTCTCAGTCTGTGCTGTTATCTCCATGAGTTGCACTCCATTATTCATATTCAGCTGCAGACCTCGTGGCTCAGAAGGTGCTCTGCTGTGCCTCAATGAAATTTGGGCTGAATTTGGCACAGGGAGCAAGGCAGTCAGCACTGGGAGGGATTTAGCTCCTCACTTTGTGAGGGGTCAGGGCTGCTGACAATAATATCGGTGACCCACCTTTGCTTCTGCTCCCAAGCACTTCATATTCATCCACCTGGATTCATTCTGCTCCAAATCCTTGGGGCTGTTTCCTGGGAATAGTGAATGACATGGCTCTCATTCGTTCACTTTCTGAAGTCCTCCCATTTGGTACCAGCTCTATTTAATATTTTATTTTGCATTTTCATAGCTAGGCACTTATAGACATTAATTATTTAATGGCCACATTTCTTGTATTAAATGTATAGATCAAGACAGCTGCTGGTGTTTTCTAAAGGGGGTGTTCACTAATCGGGATATGCTGCTCCTCCAACTTTCAAATAAAAATCTCAAAGGTCCCTTTTTTTGTTCAGCATTTTCAAAGCCTCACTTCCTTGTTCAGCACCAGATGGCACCTTCAAAAGCACTCAATGTTGATCTAACCTTTTTCTCACCACAGTCCTTAAGAAAATAGGGCTGAGCCATTTCAAAATCCTCTCCTCTCCTCTCCCCCAACAAATACAGCACTGTAGCAATATTCTCAAGCTTTTATCTGCAGTTACATCAGGGGTAAGCAGACAGGAAAGGCTGGCTTTTTTGCCTCATTTCTGCATTTTGGAACAATTCCATAGCCTCAGAGGAGTTGCTCTGGAGGCACAAAACATATGAGGGTAAAGTGTGATTTTTCCATCGAACTAAAGATTTTTCACCCCTGTCCCATCAGCTGGCCTGGGTCAGGCTCAGATGAGCAGGGCAGGAGAGGGTAGTGGGACAAGCCATGAAGGTGTGTGAGAGTCTGGTTTTCAGGCAGATGGAAGATAAGAGAATGGAGGAGATTCACCAGTGGGATGGGAGTTCTCAGTGTGCCAACATCAAAAGGCAGCTGATCTGAATATTGTTCTCCAACTCAAATTCCCCACTTAATGTTTGTGACTGTGTGATGCCCCTGTCTTGGGGGTTGGGTGACATTTAAAGATCTATATTGCCCAAGTAGCTGGGCCCCGCATCTCTCACAGTGCGAGCTGCCTGCATGGGCACAGTATATGGTCTGACACAGCCCCACAGCTGCAGCTTAGCAGGAAATGCCACATTGAAACAGTTTTTCTTTGGAGAAAGGCAGCTTCACTTCCTCATGATAACTGATTTTACCCAGACTTTTGTGACTGAGAGAAAGTAAGGCAGACTTTTGAACCTACCTCCTCTCCAAACTTGGTCTTCTCCTGGTGATGTTTCTTCTCGGTCCTCCATCCAGCCCTACTGGATTTTGGCTTTAGAACTGTGGAGACCTTGTAACTTGCAGTTGGAAAGAATGTGCATCTTTTGGGGGAGTGATCCAGTCAAGTCCTGGGTAGGGGAGACATCTCCAAAGCTTTCCTGGAATGTCAAGCTCACCATGAGCAGTCAACCTCCTTTCATTAGTCCCAACATGATGGAGCAGGATGGATTTGCTCATGGGTGGAGCTGGAAGAGAGTAATAAACTCCTCATAATGAAGGGAGCACTTAGGTTTGCTGTATTTGGCAGGCTGTTTTCATCTTTTGTACTTCTGGTAGTTGGCATCCCAGGCAAGACGAAGGGACTGGGCTTTGGGAGTAGTAGGCATGCACTTGATTTGCTGCCTACCCCTGGCAGAGGATCAAGGCTGGAATTTTCATTACACTTGCTTTGCCTGCCAGAAAGAAATACTTTGATTTAATTCTGGTGTCTTCTTGCTCAATGCCGAGCTTGGAATGTGATGCTCCGATGTCTTCCAGCTTCTTAAAGCAACCACATCGTCCCACCAAGGAAATACATATTTATATAACAGAGGAACTGCATTGGAGTGTGGAATCACTTTATTAGGAGTGAGCCACATTAGAGGTGGATCCCATGGCTTGGAATATGAGACTGGCTCCTTTTGTAATCCTGTGTACTGAGCTCTGATATGATCAGAAATTCCTGATTCCTCAGAAACAATTCTTGGAAAGTTCATCTTTTAAAAAGCAGCCACTGTGTCACTCTCACTGGGAGAGGATGAGGGATAATAACAGAGCTGATGGAATATTTTCCGGCATGAATGTCCTTTGAGAAAGGAGATTGTGCTTTTAACAAGATGACATTTTTCAACAGAAAGCATCTGCTCACCTCAAAATACCTCAAAATACCTCAAAACTCAATTACATTATTTTCTGAACAAAAATCCAAAAGTTTTGGGGTTTTGGCAACAGATTTCAAGGATTCAAACAAAAAAAAAAAAAGGATTTGTTTTTGGAAAACCAAGAGGCCAAAATATTTTCTTCTTTTTAGGTCTACCTAAAAATTTAGGAAAAATGTGAACATATTTTGCATGTGATGGAAAGGACCCTCTTTCGAACCAGCTCTAAATATTCATACAAAATAAGTGTTAGTGGGTACTCCACTACAGCCAAATTCTGTCACGAATCATGATATGAGAGGATGTGTGAGAACCAGTACAACCTGCAGGACTTTTATTCCTTGCAGCTCTCTCTGTGGTAGCTTAAGCTGCTCCAAAGTAGGAAGAACAGTTTAAATAGGAGGCAGAAACAAATTCTGAAAATGTCTGAGGCCACGAGAAGTTTCAGTTTCTTTTGGACTCACGTCTGGTACATGCACTGTTATTTTCATTCATTTTGCGTTGACTGTTACATTATCTCACAATATTAATGTATTAATATAGTAATGGAATGCCAACATTTATATGTAATACAATTAGTGTTTTAATATAATAGTAAAAATTAAATGAGTCAACATGACATTTGAAACAAAATCTTTTCAAATTTCATCTATTGAAATAAAATGGGAAAAATATGGTACCCTGCACCCTATGATTCAGATACTCACTTTGGAATTTCAGCAGCTGTGAAATCCCATGCACCAGGCAACCCTTTAGCCCTACTCTGTCTTTTCTCTCTTTTACTTTCTGCCCTATTTGGACCATGACCCGAAGTTTGCATTAATTTGTTCCGGTTAATACAAAATTGCATGCAATCCAAACATGATGTTATTTTTGAATGGTTCTTTCTGGGAAAAGCAAAACAGGAAAAGATAAAGACCTTTATTTTTTTTCTTTCCACCAAGAAGCCAGTATGGAATCTGTTACAATCTAGTTGTTCTGGATGGGAGGCTTGGGAACACAGGCAAGGAATTAAAGACCACTGTTTCACAGCAAAATAATAATATACAGTTACTGACATATTTATACACATAGATTTATGTGTATTTATGAAGAGCCCAACTCTCTTTTAATTTGCACTGGGTTTGTTCCACCACAAGAGCCCATGGAATGAATCTAGAGGTACCATGGTGTACAGGAGAAACCCTTGGCATTTATTTATGCTACCCATCCTGAAATTTCAAGAATTCTTCAGGTTTCCCTCCACTTGTTTAGGATTTGGGAACTGCAGCCCTGTTTGGGACATACCACAATAGATTTGGGGTTATCACATTCCCACACTACAGCAAAGAGCCCCTTTTATCCCTACAGAAGTAGTAGCTGAGAGAACACTTGAGAACCAGAGCATTGCTCTCACCGCTGTGCTCTTAGGCCCTGTTGACTTCTTTTCCACCAAATCCCAACTCAGCTGGGCCCATCCATCGACTGTTCATTGTATCCTGTCTGGCACTGGATGTCAGATGTGCAGAATCTTTCCTATGGAGTGTGAAGGGCACAGGGTTCCTGGGTCAGCACGGAGCTTTGGCCATCCTGCCCAGGCAGCTCTGAAGCCAGGCTGGGAATGCAGGGCTTGCACCAGTCTCGGGGAACCCTGAGTTTTGGGAGCTGCACCCAACAGCACTCAACACACAGCAGGAAATTGTATGTCCAAGTATTCCACTGTGTGCAGGAAGAATTAAATTTTGTCCTTATTTCTTGATGGAGAGGATACTGCCTTCAACCCGGTTTCCTAACAGGTTTTTCTGGGAACATCAGATCTTCAGAGCATTGGCTTTTGGGTTGACAGCTCCTGACCAAAAGAGCCACATAGCATGAACACCCAGAGAATCCCAGAATCCCAGAACGGTTGGGGTTGGATGGAATCTTAAAATCCATTTCATTCCACCCTCCTACCATGAGCAGGGACACCTTTTACTATTCCAAGGTGCTCCAAACCCTGTTCAAGCTGGCCATGGACACTTCCAGGGATGGGGCAGCCACAGCTCTGGGCACCCTGTGCTGGTGCCTCCCCACTCTCACAGGGTACAATTTCTCCCCAGTATCCCATCTAAACCTACTCTCTGTCAGCTTGAAGCCATTCCCTGTTTTCCTGTCACTCCAGGCTCTCGTAAATAGTTTATTTCCATGTTTCTTGCAGGCTTCTTCCAGTACTGAAAGGCCTCAATTAAGTCACCCCAAAGCTTCTCTTTTCCAGACTGAACAATCCTAAAATTCTCCAGACTTTCCTTGCAGCAGAGCTGCTCCATCCCTCTGATCATCTTTGTGCCTCCTCTGGGCTCTGTCCAACATCTCCACATCCCTGCTGTGCTGGGCCCCAGAGCTGGATGCACACCCCGTCCCACTGAGGTGGAGCAGTGCTTATGCTGCTGCCTGGGGCTGTTGGACTCTTTGCCTGCAAGCTGCACGGTGCAAGCCCAGACATTTCCAGCTGGAGAATCCCAGATAACATCATGACAAATGTGCTTGTAAGCAGCCCTTCTCTGCCCTGCACCATGAGAAAAACCCCCTTGGCATGAGCAGTTTTCACTGACCTGTCCTGTGTATTTGTAACAGGAGCACAATTTCTTTTAAGTCAAATGTATCTGAGAGAGTCTCCAAGTTTCTACTGTTCACCCCCCCGCCCAAGTGATAATAATTACATTTGCATATATGATATATAGATATAAAGAGATTTAATCAAAATGTAGGTTTCAAGTGGAGACCCAGTGAGTATATGTTCATCAGAAAATCGTTATTAAAGGCTTTCTAGGTTGGCAAACTTCAGTTCAAAATTAAAAGTGAGATTTTTTTTTTTATTATCCCTTTGAATATTTTCAGCTATTTCAAATGCAAGAGCCAAAAAAATAAATCAGTGCCAGCTTGCAGAAATATGAGTTGATAGAATGGTTGTTATTATTTATTGGATTGCAAGGAAGGATCTTGGTGGGAGAATTTCCTGATGGGTGAGTTACAGGAGTATTAGCGCTATAATGGGAGGTGGAGGGAAAGGCATTTACATTCAAGACACTGCTCTGCTTTGCCCACATCAGATTTCATTTCTGTAGCAGAAATAGAGGAAAAATCTGAATAGATCTTTGAAATTGCAGCTGTAAATACAGAGTTTTGGTTCAAATCACTGGGAGGAGGATGGGAGGATGGGAGGAGGAGGAGGAGGAGAAAGGCACCTCGACATAATTGCAAAGAGTAAAAGACACAGTGTGTTTCTTGCACCTTGCTTTTGGTTCAGCTAAGTTGCAAAACCTGTGAAAGTATTTCATGTCCTTGTAGATGGGGGACATTTAGGGCAGAGGAGGTATGGTAGTATGGGAGACCTTTGGTGAGACTGTATCAAGAATAATCAAATTTATGGTTTTACTTAAACGCTTGTCTGACAAATCTTTCTCACCAGGGCTGCATTCAAAGAGAGATGGGAAAGAAATCCAGAAAAATGAATACAGTTCTCCATGAAGAGGGAGGCAAATGGGTGAGTTTTGTACAGACTCTGATGTAGGTAAATCTATCTGTTGGAGCTCATTGTGCAGAACTGAAGCCACAGTGGTGACTTGACAGGTGGACAGCTGGATGGACGGATATTTGTGCCTACCTGAACATGTTAATGACACATACTGCACCCATAAACTTGAGAGTGGAATTCAGCCGTGGGAATGTTTAAACAGTAATAAATATTATTTCCCAGATGAGGTAGGGATGAGGATTCTGCTAGGGGAGGTTGTTGATCCCCTTTGCAGAAGATAATGAAGGTCACAAGCATAGAAACAGTAGTATAAACAACAATTAAATACATTTGGCTCTAAATGAGGTTGAGATAGAGTTCTTTTGGTAGAACAGACCTCAGACAACTACCTGAAATGTCTGAGAAGCAAATATCTCTCCCCAGCAGTGGTAAATCTTGCAGCACCAGATATTATGGATGTAAGAGGTCCATTACAAGTAGCTCAGAAATTACCTCTCTGTAGCAAACATTTCAGTGGCACCTTTTATTAAGTGAGATCCAGGAGGATTTAGATAGGAACAATAGATACTTGCCCTTGATTAAAAAGTCGCATGAGCCAAAAGTCATGAAACTCTTGATTCTCAGTGCTGGAGGCTCTGGAGGGGTTGCTTCACTTGTTTCTCCCACTGTTTTTCATTTCTTTACAATTCTTCCAGGGCCCTGCCTGGCCAACCTGAGACTATCTTGCTTTACTGATCTTAACAGTTGATCTTTAATTAAGCCATGGACTATTTGGTCATTAATTTAATGAATCAGGCAGGGAATTAAGTCTCATAAAAACTTCATCCTAGCTCTGATAGATCACACTGAACCTCAGGGAAACATCACGGAAAATGAGTGCTCCATGGGAATGCCCACGGGGAAATTTCTCTGGAACTTGACCCACTGCCACACTGTGGGTTTCCCACATTTCTCCTCAGGGAAGGTTTTCCTAGAGCTGAGGACCAGCTAGTTTGGTCAATTTGTGACTATTGAAGTAGGAGGTTTGTTGGGTACTGGCCAAAAACTGATTGAATAAGAACTGCCTTAGAGGATTGTGGGGCATACCCTAAGCAGAATGTAATTACCAGCTTAACTCTAAATTAATATTTTGTTAGGGAGTGGGACAGACTTTACTCTCCCTCACAGCACACACCACTGATCTGGGTCTGTTGAGCCTTGCAGGGTGCTCNGGGGGGGGGGAGGCGGGTAAAGGGAGGAAAATAGCTGGGAATGGGTGAACGTCATATAAATAGCAGCAAAACTGTTAAATCTATTTGCATTTCACACCCAATAATTTTCAACTCCACCTCGAGAGTGCTGCTTGAAAGTCAGCACCTTTAATTGTCCAGTAAATTTCCTTTCAGGGAAACTGCCTCTGCCTGCAGTGAGAAAAAGCAGAGAACTGATTTATCTGAGGATGGAGACAAACGTGGCTATTCGTGTGTCATGAGTTCCCCTTCTCTTTCACTTAATTCAGTACCTGAGGGCACTTGGTTGTGGCTCTGCAAATTGTCCTCAGGCATCAGCAGCAGCAACTTGCACATCTGAGATGTCACTTGGCCACCACAGCCTGGAACAGCCCCTGGAAAGTCCATAACCCTCCCTGCCCACCCACACCCCCATGAGCTCACTGTGTCCTGCTGTACCAGTAAATCACCCTCTGCCAGACAAGGAATATGTAGGATTTGGAACAAGCAGCTGTAAAGTCATGGCTTATAATTCAATTAGAGCTCAGGATAATCAGCTGAGTTGTGTCACATCTATTTAGTTTGAAATTGGTTTCTTGGAGGTCCAAGAACTGGCCAAAGGGGAATTGAGCTGCTTATTTTGTTTGAGTGTTTGTTGGTTGGGATTTTGGGGTTTTTTTTGAACACTCTTTTTTATTTAAAAGTAAAAACCAAAATTCTGACCATACCTTTTTATGGGATTATTTCAACAGTTGTGGAATTGTTCAGTGTTCTTGGAAATGGGTACAGAAAGGACCAAACTTGTTTGATTTGTAAAACAGCTTCAAAGAAAGCTTTCGCCACTGGTGTTTCTATGTCCCATCTGAGAGCCTTTATTTGTATCTCTTTGTTTTTCAAATGTTCGTTTCTTCCTCTTTCACTTCCTCTTCCTTTCTCATTGTCTTGCCTGTCTCTGCCATTGCTGCCTTTTTCCCTGATAAGGCAGACACTGCACAAGCGACCCAAGTACGAGGGGTTTTCCCAAGTCCTCCAGTGTCACTCAGTGATGAGCACTAATAACTGGATTGTCCAGCAAGGTAAAATCAGATCTGATCAGCAAAAAGAAGTGTGATAACGTGGAAAATAACTTTTTGCCTATTTCAGTGGTAGACGTTTCATCTGAAATCCGTGACTTTCATGAAAATCTCAGGAAGCTTGCAATCTCCAGAATCTGGGGTTGTGTTTTGGCTTTTGTTTAATTTTTTTTTACACTTTGAAGAAATCCAAATGAATTAGTGGGATCAGTAACTTAATATCAGATGTGGGATATGTTTCCTTGGAGCCAAGCCTTTACTTGCAAAATTAGATGGGAAAGTAGGCAATCCATACCATCAGGGGCTGAGGACACTGCTTGTACTCCCATCCATCTGCTCCATCCTCATCTCTCCTCACCCAGCACCCAACCTAACCACTGCTACTGGTTTTATTCCAAGTTGTTATACCTTTGGGTGAGTGTGGGTGATGGGTAAAACCAGGCAAGGCAAGATATTTGTACACAGGTACAGGATGGGGGCATGAGGCTGAGTCAAAGCCAGCATAAGTGGCCTCCAGCACCACCGAGAGTGAGAAGGTGAAGCAATGAAAAACAGTGGGACTGGGAGGCCAAAGGCTGGGATGAGATCCTGCAAGACATCACAGTGAAGAGAAATTGGCTGGAGAAGGTGAGGAGAAGCCAAAGTGTCACTGACCAGGCGAGAAAGACACAATTTAGGGATCCTTTCCCTACCATGGACATGCTCAGGCATTCTGTTGCTTTTTCTTCATCCAATACAGGTGGGGCAGAAATATATATTAAAGAAAGGAAACCGTTATAGAGCATGATCATCTTGCTTCATCACAGAGGTTGGGTGGAAAGTCAGTTAAAAGGAAAAAAGAGGAGAGAAAAAAACACCTTGCATGGTCTCCTCTGGGTACCTTTCCCTGCTGCTGGAGGTAAGACCACGTGCACACACATACCTGCACACACCTGGGAGAAGCCACAGAGCTCTGAGCAGGTTTGGAGGCAGCTGGTTTGCAATCTGAGCATCTGATCCACCTCTACCCCACAGTCACAGCTGCAACAGCAAAATATGTGTGTGTGCACAGGTTGGTAATGCTGGCAAGCAATTCTTTTTTATATATATCTGCTTAATAATTACTGCTTCTTTATTCCTCTTAAAAGATCCTGTGTGATCACAAATGGGTTTATTTACTAGTTATTGTTTAGATAGGTACAGTAAGTAACCACGAGCGTCATCTATTGATGTCTGTATTTTATCACGCATTTAATGGTCTTATTTTTCCATAATGAATGACTCCTCCAGTGGGAAATAAATTGAAATGCCAGGCTGGGGATGAATCAGTGCACACACACAGCCTCTATAATGGGACATTCATGTTCTGTAGTGAAGGTATTTTTCTGGAATGGCTTCAATGCAACTCTTCAATGCAACAGATTTTGTCTCTGTTAAGGTACAGGTCTAGAAGAATTATTTTTTTTTTTTAAAAAAAAAAAAAAAAGCAGAGTTGAAAAAATTTCATAAGAATATGCATGACCGTGGATGATAGAGTTTCCCATTGCCTTGTGCTTGTGAGACATTTCCTTCAGGGAAAAACAATTGAAATGCATTGCTGAAGAGGAGTTTGTCTGCCTTCAAATGAGTCCTGGTTGAGACAGCTCTGATGTCCGTGGAGCCACAGAATGTCTCCTTGTACTTTAAAGCAACTCTGTGTCCTTTCAACCCATCAGTGACCAAATGTCTACAGAAGAAGACAACATTTCCAGAATAGAAATGAAACCAGAATTAAAGGACGGGACTTCAAGAACTATTGCATGGGCAGTAGATGAGAACTTGCTGCAGTCTGGAGGTCACAAGGAATCCTTCATCTCTGACTGAGAAGCCTGCACTGGGTAGGGCTGGGTTTATTTCCAGGGTGTCCTGTAGGCCTGATCTGAAGTTTTTTTGAATTGATGAGTGCCTTCAGTGACTTGTGTTAAGGGCCTAGCAGGAGCTAAAGGATTTCAATATCAACTCCCTGGGACGGTGGGCAGGTCCTGGAACAGGGTGCCCAGAGAAGCTGTGGCTGCCCCTGAATCCCTGGAAATGTCAGGTGTCTCTGCCCATGGAAGGGGGGTGGAACTTAAAGGTCTCTCCCAACCCAAACCGTTCTGTGGTTCTGTGATCAACAGACCAGAGAGAAATCCAGTGTGAGTTTGGATGCTTTTGCCTTCTGTGGGGCAAGAACTTGTCCTTGGGGTAGGGCTCATCTCAGAGAACTAATATGAGCTTTTCTGGGCTTCCTCTGGAGTCCGTCAAGGCAGATGAACAAAAGGAGAGGACAATTAGTCTCTCTATATTACCCTAAATCCCTTCCACTGCCATGGGGGAGCTGCCAGCCCTCATCCAGTACTGTCCTTGCAGATGGTGAGGAGCACGGACATTATTGGAAGTGTCAGCAGTGTATGTGATAATGCAAGGAGGGAAAGAATATGTTAAAAGTTAATTTGCAATAAAACTTGTCCACGTCCTTTTTAGCTTTTACAAGCGGTTTCTAACTGGGTAGGTTGGAGTGGCTTGGGCAATAACAGGTCTGTCGTAGGGGTGATAGATTTCATTTACTGATGGGAAAACGATGTGAATCAGCCTTGTCTGGCAGCATGATCACCTCATTGTAGTGGGAGAGTTCAGCAAGGCCATGGCTGATTAGAGGGAGGCTGTGGGTGATTCCACTCCCCAGCTTTATCACTCAGCTTTCAGGGCTTGGGAGAAATATGTCAGGGGCTGTCGGGATGAAATGAGCTGTGTCCCAGCTTCCAGGGCTGAGTGGAATACTCTTGGAAAGAGATGGAGTTTGGAAAGCGTGGCTGGGGAAGGGAGGGGTGGCAGAAGGATGAATGGAAAGAGCTCTTCTTGCGGCTTCAGTTTTATTGATCTGGCCATTAACAATAGTATGAACCTTAAGTGAATTTCAGGTGTCAGTGCCAAGGCGGGTTATTTCTGTCATAAATGGCATGTCAGGCAATCTGAGAACACATCTATTCAGTGGGATGCAGAGGAAAAGGGAAGAAGGACATGGTGCTTCTTGAGAGCCTGTACTTTGCAGGTGCAAGAGAGCTGCTTTTATCTCGGGCCAGGGGTCCAGAGGAAGTTCAGTGCTTCTCCAAACTGGAGAACTCTCAGTGAAACACCCCAAAAATTCACAAGTGCCCTCATTTTCCAAGTAACTGCAGCCTCCCCCAAGGCTGTGCATAAGCCTCTCCCTCTCTTGGATGCAGGCCCTGAGAGGCTCGTGCAGCCTTCCTCATTTCTTTTCATTGTCAATATTTCTCATTCTTACTGCCATTTTCCTTGACTCTGGGAAGTTCTTTTCAAATACAATAAAATTATGATGCTTTTATTTTTGTCTGAAAAAATTTCAGGCTTCCTTCTCTCTTGAAAAAGAATTGAACATTTCTTTTCAAAGCAGTATTTTTTGCCAACATACTTCTCTGCATAGTAGACTGCTCTGGTCCCACAGAGCTAGATTGTATTTCTGCAGCCAGGAGCCTGAAGGTTCTCTAAAAAAATTGTGACTGCTACATGGAGATGAGTCCTGCCTGACTAGGGGGTCTCCAAGTCCTCTAGGTCCTCATGCCTGTTTGGATCTCCAGGGTAATGGTGAGTATCTCAGAGTATCTTGGAATAGGGTCAGACTTAGGGTTGTGAAGTGAAAGCCTTAAAGATCTGCCGTCCCTTTGCCTACAAAACACAAACTGTCTTTCATTATCTTTCAAATTCATGTTATTCAGCTCTTTAATTTTCAGCTTTATTTGTGGACGGGTGGAAGGTTTGGGAAGCGGACAATGCAAGGAGTTATTGCCTCTAATTGCTGTGCTGCATAATATTTTTGCTGATTTTGGGTGTCTTAAAACAAATTTGTGTAGTTTATAGCCAACACCCAGCTGGGGATGTGGCCTCAGGCTGTGGGATCTCTTCTGCATCTCCCACTAAATTCTCACCAACTTCCACAGTATCTTGTTAGAATATTTAATTCCCTTCCTGTGGAAATTGAGCCTTGTTGGTCAAAAGATAAGGAACTGGAGTAAGCAGCTGGGTAGTTAAAGGATCCCGGTGGATTTGGTGTCTCAGGATCTGTTGGGCAGCGCTGGTTGCTGAGTGCAAGGAGGCTACTGAAGTCTTTCATGGTATTTTGCTGTTCACTGAAAAATGTGTACAGGTCATTGACATTCCAAACCTTATGTTTAATCTCTTTTCCCATTGCAATCCTTCATAAAGGCCTTTGCTGTTTGGCGTTTTGTCCTTCTTAAGGTTTTTGGAAGACATGAGAGACCTCTAGTATTTCTGATGCTTTAAAACACACACTGGACCCTGCAGATTATAGCCTTAAAATTTCCTTCGTGGAGAAAATTTCTTCTCTTTTAGCATTCAACGAATACTCAGGTTGCTTTTCTGGGGACTCTGGGAAATGTAGATATGTGCTCCAGATTAGATGCTGATACAATGCAAACACACTACAGAGGAAATCTTGGCAGGGTCAGGTTCCCTCCTCAGATTGTATCTTAGCAGTGTGTTACTCAGTGCAGTAACTTAATCTTATTTAAGAGTCCCCTTCAAACCAGGGTAATGTTGTTTCCCAAAGCATTAAAAAACTGAAGGTAATTACATCTTTATTTCATTAAATATCCTGAACATTGCCCGTGTATTTCAGGGAATGGCATGACCTGATTTACAAACATATCACCACATGTGCAGCGTCCATGAAAGCAATTTCATAAACATTCCTTTGCTGATTCCAGCTTTCTGCCTATTTGCAGCAGGGCTTGGTGGAAAGATCCTTGGTGGAATGAACCTTGTGATTTCTTTCCTTCAGGAAAACCAAGCAGTCCTGGACATCTGTCTCCTGGATAATGGGTCTCTTTGGAGAGCTTTGAGACAAGCAACCCAGGAGAGGCTGGAAGTGCAGCCTGGCTGGACAGTGTCTGCCATTGAGGGGGAAACATCTCAGAAAGGGATCGTTTCACAGCCAGATGCTGTCCTTTGGGATATGGACAGGGGAAGTGCAGCAGTCCCCACATTACTGTTGGGCAGAACTAATGTAGAGGTGTGGGAAGCTCCTGAAAATGAAGCTGTGATTCTTGGGCCATCCCTTGACAGTGAGAGGGATTAACACTGAGATTTTGGGACAGGAGGTTTTTGAAAAAAAACCCACCCAATATAAAGGCTGGCTGGTTCGGGGATCTGTTTGACCCCCAGCTGCTGCTGACTCCTGGATGGTGGGGATAGCGAGGTCCTGAGGTCCTGCAAGGAACAATCGCCCAGGGCTTTAAGGCAGCCCAGCAGCCGGGTAACCAAGCAAGCACTGCCTGAGGCAACAGGTGGACAGCTCTTTTAGAAGTGATTCAGCTCTCAGTGATTTTCAGCTCTGGCTTGCTGGTTACCCCAAGGCAGATGCAGGGACAAGAGATGGGAGAGGCTGTGTGGCATTCTGCAGGCATTCTGCATTTATTGGTAGGCTTCTGAGACTGTGGCCAGTGACTACCTTATCCCGCGAACTGGGCAGAAGCTGGGGTTTTCATAGGGTAGGTAAGAATTGGGAAAAGGGCCAATAACGTGAGACCAAGGTGAAATATCCAATGGTTTTACAGAGAGATTACACGGGGTTCCGAAGCAGGAAGAGGTCCCTATTTACCATGACTAGGCAGTTTTATCTTATCTTAGGAAACAGATCTCCAAGGAGGAAGCCTTCCAGAAGGCAGGCTTCCCTCCACACAATATTACTAGAGTGAGGATAAAATTCTGAGATGAGGTCATGCAAGTGTAGTAATTTTGCTGTTTTCCTCCAGCCTTCACTTCCTGGAGTTTTGCCTTTAGGTGAAAGCACTGATTTTCATGGTTGTATTGAATGTGTTTTTATCACAGTGGTGGAGACAAAGAGCACATTCAGGGTAGGGCCAGCTGACAGCACTGTCCACTAAAGCCAGTTGTCACCACAATCCACCCTAAGTCTGAAGCAAGTTAAGCCAATAACTTACATACTTGCTCGAACTTTCTGCTTAGGAGTTTTTACAGCCTCTTTTACAGGCAGAGTCTGATCACTTTGTGCTCTCGATATTGGTCATACTGCCCTAAACTCTGTGCGTTTCAGATTTGGTGCTTGTGCTCTGGTGGGATTTGGGCAGACACCATCACACCCCTTGCCTTGCTGTGGGATGGGGTGCTGGTGAGGTGCATATATCTTCCTTCTCCTCATGGCAAGGATCCTGATGCTGGGAGCTGGGATTGCTCCAAAGCTACCCTCAGTGTTGCAGTCATTAGTAGTCAAATCTACCCCCCACTAGAAGCAAAACCAAATGTAATCAAATAAACATTATTCTCTTTCTCCCTCCCAAGCATTTTCCTACAAAAAGTCATCACCTTCAAAAAAAGAAATTTAAAAATCAAATCAGCTGCCCTCTCCAAACAAAGCTGAGTATGACAAAACCATTCCCTTTTTTCTTAATCGACAAGAAAAGTGCCCTTAGCCAGCCCACCAGCTCAGCCTCCCATCCATGACAGCCCCTTTCCTCTCCCAAAGAGGCAACAGATTTCAATTTAGCTTTGAGCGAGGGAGGCTCAATTGGGTTATTAAATTTCACACACTAATTGACACGCCTGCTGTAAAATATAACTTGCACAAACACAATTTATACTAATGACATGGGGAAGGGAAGCTTTCTGCTTCCAGTGCCTCTCTCCTTCCCCTCTCCCCTTGCTCCCATGGGAACCCAGCTTAATTGCCCCTCCAGCGCAGGGAGGTGAGCAGGGCTGGGAGGTTAAAGAGAAATAAATACTGAAATGCTGATGGGATGTTTCCTGTTTCAGCAGTGAGGGCTGTGTTGGTTTCAGAGCTCACTCCCCTTCCCAAGGCCTCCCCCAGGCTTTGACTTCTTCATCTGTAATGGCAACAGAAAAACCTCAGCCGAAAGCCCCGGCACGAGTTTGTCAAGGATATGTTACAGGGAGGCTTCTGCAAGCTGCTGGAGATCTTCATTCCCTGTGACAGACAGGATGGCAGCTGCCTGTCACCCTGTGGATGCTCATCCTCCACCTCCTGCTGCTGCCAGGGAAAACCCTGCCACAAAATACTCACACCCGGGGCTCTTTGCTGTTCTATTGCAGAGCTTTGGACATAGCAGGTTTTTCATCCACTTTCCCTCCTGGTCAGCAGATTGGACAGAGGTAAAGTGACAAAGTGCTGGTGTGCCCTGTTTAGGTTGGGGACAACCCCAAAGGATGGGGCAGATGCTGACAAAACTCCCAGGAATATCTCGACTGCTTCCTCAAAATTTCTTTTACTAAAGAAGTTAAAACACAGCCACTTTTCTTCTGAAAGATGTTTTTAAATAGTTGATAACAGAATCTTAGCAATGCCTAGCAGTTTAGCCAATTCTGCTAGTCAGTTGTTATTTTCCTCAAGAATCTAAAATAGACCCTCTTTGTCAAGAAATAGAGAAATCATTTTTAAATTTTATTTTTTCCAAACATGCATATGTTCTTGCATTTCAAATTCCATTCCTCAAGCCCAGGATCCTGCTGGACAACAAGAAATGGAGCTGGCATCCTTAGGAAGGGGATATTGTCATAGGAAGGCCATATTCCAGCAAGGCAAGAGGCTGCACACCTGGTACTGGAGAGCTGTTGGAAATGCATCTTTGTGCTGCAGCATGAGAGCTTTGACTAAGTCATAAAATCCTCCTGAAGCAAAAATTAAGTGACTTGCAGAGATGTGGTCTAATTTTAGCTGTGTCTGAGTCACAGTGCCAGAATTTAAAATTGGTTACAGAGGAAGTGACTAGGAAAAATTTGAGTCACTTTAGCATCTTTCTTCTGCATGTTTTTTCATGTGAAGACTTTTCTCAATAGCATAGAACCATGGAATCCTAGGATGGTTTGGGCGGGAAGGGACCTTAAACCCCATCCAGTGCCACCCCTGCCATGGGCAAGAACACCTTCCCCTATCCCAGGCTGCTCCAAGCCCCAATGTCCAACCTGGCCTTGACACTGCCAAGGATCCAGAGGCAACCACAGCTGCTCTGGGCACCCTGTGCCAGGGCCTGCCCACACTCCCAGGGAACAATTTCTTCTATATATCTAACCTAAATTTCCTCTCTCTCAGTGTGACCCATTATTCCTTGTCCTGTCACCACAGTCCCTTTCCAACTTCCTTGTATGTCCCTACAAATCATGAAAGGTGCTCTGAGGTCTCCACACAACTAACATCTACCAGGGAAGGTACCAGCATAACTCCATACCCTTCATGCCTCCTGATGTTTAAAGAAAAGAAACCAGGATTTTATAGGGTATAACAAACCCAAAACTCTGGTGGCCACTGGATGCCTGGCCTGGGTATGGCCCCATTTTCTGGAGAGAATGACAAATCCTTCTAGATTTTGCCCCTTTTGCCCACCCTGGGAGAAGGGAAGCCTCCACTGCCTCGACCCCTCATTAATGCAGAGCATGGATTTAATTACACTGATTGTTCAATTCTGTTATTAACAAGACATAAATCTCTGCATTAGTCACTCTCAGCCTTCAAGTCACAACCCCTGGGAGAGGTCAGCAGTGGATACCCAGCCCAGGTCACGGCCCTCAACCCATTACCCGCCCCATTAGTTGGTGCTGCAGCGGTGGGCTGGGGGCAAGTACTGGGGCTGGCTGCCCCTTTTACATCCATTTCCAGCTTTTCCTTGCTCTGCTGGAGCCTTTTAGATTTTCCCAGTCATGACTGGGACCCTGGGAATCTGCCATTGCAGACCTGAGTAGAGTCTGAGGGATGAATACATAGAAATTAGTCTGTCCCAAAATTAGTCTTTCACCAAAATCATTCCTCCCACCCTCTTGGCCACCCTGCAGCGTCCCAGAAAAAATGGGAATACATGTAAACACAGAGAGACAAGAGATACTTGCCACCAACCTTTTTCTTCCTCCTGCTTTTCCTATCACCTTCCTTCTTCCCTGTTGCTTTTTCCCTCGCTTCTGCTCTGAATCCAGCCTAAGAGCAAGTTATTTGAGATTCCCTACAGATTTTGTCATCAGAGCAATCAGCAAGCAGCTATTGAACTTCATGCACTGCTCATATTGCCCCTCCAGCCACAGGCGGAAGGACTCCCAGCTCCCTGCACAGCCCATCTCACCTCCAGTCCCTACCAGCTCATGCCCAGCTTGTTATCTTCACTGGTGCGTGCTTCCCAACCGTATCTACCATTCCCAAGTGGATGATGCACCGCAGACCTTAAGAGGGGAACTATTCAGGGCTAGAAGAGAAGTGTTTCCTGCTGCATGGACTCTAAATGTGTCTCAGCAGGTGGATCCAGATGTGCTGTGTCACTGGCCATACCATCAGCCGTACTGGAGTGCAGGCAGGGACGTGGGCAGTGCATGTGGAGTTGGGGGTCACAGCGGGATCGGAGTCCCCTCAGCACCGCTGCTTCCACTCGGCACAAAGTCCTACCCTGCAACAAATCTGCTTTATCTTGGCAAGTTTTTTGTCACCCAGTGGGGGAGGAAGGGCCAGGGGACCAGGTGGCATCCATCCAAAATGGGCAAGCATTTCATTTTTGTCTTTATGGGCACTTTGTCAAGCAGAACTGCAGGTGGCAACTCTACAAACAGTAATTAACCACAAGCTGTGGGCAGTGTTAAAGTGCTTGCCCTGTAACTTGCTGGTACACAGGAAATCTGAGATGGTTTTCAGCAGCTGAGTTAATTTCTGGCCCAAATCTATTTGATATGGCATTCAGATAATACTGTTGATTATTCTCCTGAGCACTCACTGGACCCTTCCTGCGTGAGTCTTGACTGCAAGTACAAACAAACAGAGGTGGCAAGAGCTGGGGAAACCCACACACCAGCCCATCAACAGGAGCTGTGTTAACGAGAAATGCAGCTATGCAGCAGCATAATTAATTCCCTAAAATGCAAGGCAAGCTGACAGTCCTAATTAAGATGGGGACTGACAGTCTGGAGATCCCTGGACTGCCCACTCCATTTTCTCAGGGCTTGTGAAATATGGAGAGATCATCCCTCCTGCCTTCCAGGTGGCCAGATGGGAGAGGACATGGCTCTCATGGATCAATAGCTCATCATGGCCATGCCCTGCAGCAGCTGCTCCAGGGGAGCAGAGGAAGGAGAGGCAGACCTTGGTGGTTACAACAATAACATCCTCCCTCCCCTGCTCCATCTACAGGAAATTTTCCTTCTTCCTCTCCAGGGGTGAAACTTTGATTCATGGCCCAAAGCAAGAGCATCCAGCACCAAAGGGGTTGTTGAATCATCCCTCTTTAACTCTGGCTGCTCCAGTTACTCCTCTGAAGGACCATATGATTTGTTTCACAGTGGTTTGGTCACACCTTGTAGCAGGGAGTACCACAGGGAAAATATTTCCTGGGAAACTATTTGACTAACAGTTCTTCAAATTCGGACTCTTAATCCTCTCTGTGCTGGTATGAGCTCTGGAGGGTTATACCAGGGTATGAAACATCTTGGCCAGCTCCCTCCCTGTCTATAGACAGAGTTCACTGGTGCCAAAGGTAGATCTGAACTGATGTCCTGCCCTTGCCCAAGTGTCTTGTGTCCCCCACCCTCCTGCCTGATTCTTCCTCACTAAAACTACCCAGAGCATCCTGTCCTGGAGCTCACAACTGACTCCTTTGGGCACAAGATCAATCCCAGGAGGGGGATGCTTTGTGTTTCTTTTTGATAGTCAGATACGTTGTCTGTGCTGGTCCTGCTTGATGATTTCCTTTTAAATACTATTTTAAGGAATTACCCTCTGGAGCTAACAGACAGACAGATCTATCTGTCTGTCTCTCTGCTTAGCACTCTATCTTTTCTACAAGCACCCTTGCTCTCTAGCATGTGAGCCAAGGATTAAATGCACAGAAAGAAACAATTCACTGTGACTTGGCCTGCAAAGTCTTTTGAAAGTGAAGTTATGGCTGTTAAATGTTAACACCATATAATGCCTGTCTTTATCGTGTCTTTGCAATATAGTGATGACATGGCTTTATTATGAGCTACTCACACAGAAACTCCCAAACCTACAGTACTGTAATAGCATTTAATCTCCTTTCCAAGTGCCTAAGATTTTCACACAGGCTTTGTGCTCAGTGTTTCTCTGGGATCGCTGAGCACTCACACCAAGGCAAAGACATTCTACAGAGAGAAAATGAACTTGTCCAACCACCCCCAGCTGTGTGAGGCCTGGGAAACCTCACACGTTCTGTGTTCCCCAGATAGCCCCAGTGCTGTGCCCACCCCGCCACTGCCACACTACCTGTCCTCTCAGCCTCAAGGACACTGCAAAGTCGCTTATCAGCCTGTAAATCAGCTGTGGCAATAAAATGCTGGCATCCAGAGCAATAGCTTTTGTACTAATGTACTACTTTGCAATTGCTGTGCAAATCCAACATATTAATGACACAAATTCTTTACAATAAATGAAGACACCACTGGCCGAGGGCCAGAGGTGACTGAAAATCAAAAAAAAAAAGAAAAAAAAGTTGGTTTTGCTCCTGCCAGTTGCCAGTTGGCAAGATGGTAATGTGAAATTGGATGTTTTGGATACGGAGCGCTTTTGGTGAAGGACAGGAGGAAGTGACTGTTAAATATAATAAATAATAATGGTGTCAGGGATCTAGGGAGTGAAAAGGGAGGCTGCTTCCCATGAGATCAATGAGAGGGGGTGATTTCCAGGGGAAATTAAGGAGGCAAATATCTTCATCACTAGAATGATGGACTATGTGAACCAGTTCACAATTTTCAGGTAAGAAAAGGTGTTCACTAATGTGAAGGACTCATTGCAACCTGGAGAAGGGGACTTTGTCAATTAATTGATTTATCCATTGCTCCCTTTGTCTTTCTGCTTTTAGATCCATTTCTCTCCATTACAGATCCAGCTGTAAGTATGTGTGCTGCCCTTTCTATTGGTGGTCTATTGATCTGTGTATTGACAGTGGATGCAGAAATCATTGGAAATCTCAGATACTTTATTGTGAGAGATTTGAAAATCTTTATGTTTTGTTCAGCAGAGGAAATGTGGTTAAGTATGTATTATATCAAAGACAAGAGGATTGTTTAATTTAGTAACAAGAGCAAATTTTCTAATTTTCTAATTAAAATTAGAGCTATTCAAAAGAGAAATAAGGCATAAATATTAAAGGATGATGAAAATTAGCTATCGGAACAAGTGATCAAGTGAACTGATGTATTCTGTTGTGTGCAAACAAAATCTTCATAATTCTGGAAGTGAAACTATAATCAGCTACCTATTTTAACCTGTTACTAGGTTAGAAGTTGAAATAACTTTATATATATGAACCTTGTTCTACCAGAGTCTTACCAGCTGAAAAAACTTTGGATATGAGCTCTGCTGTCATGAGCATTGACTGGTGATCCAGGCTGTGAATCCTATCATCACCATCAGTCCCAGTCATATACTGGAAACTGAGCAGCAGTGTAGGAGAGACTCTGTGGTCTGGAAATTCACAGTTTGGACTTGGGGCTGGATAAAATGGACCCAGTTTCTGCTGCTCCACCCTTCTTTCTCTCTGCAAGTGTGGGACAAGGAGGGGGCTTTATCAGGATAGGAGGTCCTCAGCTACCTGTATTGTTCTGGATAGGAAATCAATTCATTCTGACAAGAGAATGAATATGAAATTAAGACTTAATGAGAGACATAAGCCAGCCATTTTCAGAAGGAACTACTCATGGAGACCTTTTGCTCTCCACAAATTCCTGAGGCTGTGGCCAGGTGGTGGTGGGTCTTTTCTCCCAAGTAACAAGTGACAGGACAAGAAGGAATAGCCTCAGGTTGTGTACAGGGAAGTTTAGATCAAAAATCTAAACAGGAAAATTTCTTCACTAAAAAGGTTGTCAAGCATTGACACAGGCTGCTCAGGGCAGTGGTGGAGTCACCATAGGTTGGAGGCATTTAAAAGCCATGTAGATGTGGCACTTGGGACATGGGTTAGTGGTGAACATGGCACTGCTAGGTTAATGGTTGGACTCAAACTTAGGGGGCTTTCCCAACCTAAATTACTATGATTCTATGTGAACAAAATGGCTGCTCTTGATGTTGCATTTACCTGCTTGGTAAGACAGCAAAAATGTTCAGTTCTGCAACTTCTGGTTTGGAATTGTGTTGTATAGGTGGATGAACAAGGTTTGGGAGACCACCAAACCTGTCCTCAGCCCACCTCCTCCCCCTGGACCAGCAGCTGCCTGAGGTTTGACCATACCAGCTGCAAGGTCTGAGCTCTCTCTGCCCTCACCACAGAGGTGTGCCAGGGTCCTCATGGAAGCACAAAAAGGGATTTGTTTGTGAAGACTGCAGGCAGCCCTGCCAAACTCCATGGCTATTTTTTTCAGGAAACACTTTTTTTTTTTTGGCACCTCCTGGATGC
>VXBQ01008644.1:117637-156358 GCA_013400175.1 Phainopepla nitens | reverse complement strand
TTTTTTTTTTTTTTTTCCTGAGGGAGCATAAATAACACATTCCCCAGCAGGGCAGATGTTGAGCTGTTTCCTGACACAGCTCTTCTGGGGCTTCTCTGCTGGCTCCCAAGCCCCAATTCATTTAAACATTGTGAGGCAAGAGCAGTTGTAGGAGACAGAAAGTTTCAGTTCAGACCAACGAGGCAGTTGAAGGCTTTCCCCACATGAAATGCCAGTGTGCATTAATGCTTCATAGGAGCTCCAGGGTTTGCTACAAAAACAGTGGCAAATTCAGTTCAAATGACGGCTGATTAAAGCTCCCAGATAATGACTCGTTTAGCTGCAGAGTGTGTGCTCCAGGAGAAGTGCTGCACAGCTTTCTAAAGGCTGGAAAGCCCAGCGCCTCAGCCAGAGCTGCCAAGGGAACGGATGTGCCAAGTGGAGCAGGGTAATGATATCAGTAACAGCAATTGTAAAGCGAGGGAAGCAAACACTTAGGCCATACAACTGCAAATCTGCTCCAGCCCCGTGTGAGTGTACCCCTCTGCCTGTGCCTCCAAAGGGGGCTTGGCTGTGGCTGAATGTACAAGTGGAAGCTTTCTTAGGCTCCTGTGTTTAAGTTTACCTTTCCCTCCTCCCTCACACCTCAGTTATTTAGCAAAGGGTTTCCTGGTTGTGATGTGAATCGCCTAATTCTGCTGCAGGCAGTGAGGACCCGTCACACTGGGAGATGAGCATCTGTCCATTCCAGGTGTTTAGGAAATAAAGGGCTCATATTCATGGGGATGTGAGATCTGGGATGCTGTTCGTGGGCTGCAGACCAGGCTGAGTGCCCTCCAGATGTGCTGAGTCTGAGTCCAGCTGAGCTGGGCTGTGCTGAGTCTGCTCTAATCTGGGATCAAGATCTTGAAAGGGCAATGCCAAATGCTGGGTTAATTTAGTGAGGGAACAACCTTTGCTGTACTCATCACTTTGGGGCCCCTCAGCAAATGTCACACAGATCTGGGAGGATGCTGAGGTGTCAGCTAGCATTTGGACCTACAAGGTGGGCTCAGGTGAAGGGTTTCTTGGAGGAGCAAGGTCTGTGCTGACATTTCAGCTACATCTGGACGATCTCAGCAAGCAAGAGGTGACTCAGCTTTGTTTGCAGCTCAGGAGGGGTTTTGGCTCCATCTATTACCCAATTCACAGTTATTTTAAAAATAGTTTCTGCTGTGAAGTGCAAAGCATCACTTGCACCACTTAAGGTGGTGGACTCCTAAACAAGCAGCCATTCCAACAGCCTGTGTGTCTGCCATGGCTCAGGGTTCTGATTGCCAATTGTCAGACCAAACAGAGCCCAGCCTGGCTGCTGGAAGCACCCTCACCAAGAAAGACCCCTAGAGCACACAGGAAGCAATCTCAAAGGAAGAACTGCCTTGGCAGTGTAGGATTAGATGAGTGGAGCAATCATCTTAGGCACCATGTCATTATCTACAATTTCCAGGCCATCACAAATAGCACTTGGGGTCAGTTGTCTGCTATTATTGTGGAGCGGGGGCATGGAGGGGGCTCAGCAGAGCTCAGAGAAGGGCTGACTCTATTAGCACACAAATTGCAGGCTTTCAGAAGCTGTTTTCTGAAGGGCTCCTAAATACACTCAACTCCAACTAGGAAGTTAAAAATGTTAATCTAATTGTCACCCAGACATGTTTGCATTAAGTGAGTTTGTCCACTCCTTCAGTCCCTTATTAGCCTAAAACACAAACACAAGAATCAGTTTTGACATTGTGTGTTGAGATGAGTGCTGCTATTTCATTTCTCTCTTGTTCCCTACCTTCCCCTCCAAGCTTGACTGATGCCATGCCCAATGCACTGGGATATAAATGTTACTAAAATAAAAAAACAGATAAAATTTCTGGTTATAGGAAAACTACATAAATATCATTACCTGTTAAGGTGATTTGTTCCATTAGGTAATTTGTTTCATTCATGGCCCGTTATTTTAAGAATAGCACCTAATGTAGGGGCAAAGTATCCTTTACCTGTGCTACTACAGTGATGTATTAATAAAAATACCTGGGATGAAACAATGGAGTGAGAATTCAGTGATTTGAGTGTGCAGAGATCATGCATGATGAAAATTTGCCTTTTTTTCCCCCAAGGATCTGGGTAGTTTCAGAGCTGAAATTTGTATCTTTTTGTAATGCATTAATTTACTGGAGAGTTTCAGCTCCCTTCTTGGCTCTAGGAGACTGGCAGAGTTAGCTAAAATTAAGCAAAGTATTTATTTGAGAGCTTCTCTGTTCAAGAAGGGGGCTGCAATACAGGCTGTGGGGTGCTTGCAGGGGAAAAGGAAGGGGAGTCCCTGGCGAGCAGACCTTCATTTTCAGCTTATCATTTGATTCAGTTACTGTTTGAGCACAAATTTACAACTTGAGCGGCAGATCTTTAATTTGGAAGAGGGGAAAGCCCAGAAAAGGGCAGGGTAGGCAGGGTAGCTGCGGCTATAAACAGAGCCCTGGCCGACTGAAATTTACTAATGACTGGATTTGCCTTTCCAGAGGTTATTGGAGATTCTTCAGCGAGGCTTCTGTGCTTCCATTGGACCGAGTTTTCCAGAATGAAGTGAGCCCTCCCCTCGTGTAATGAATGTTTACCCGGAGATGCTGATACTGTCAGAGTCTGTCACTGCAGGATCAAAACCAGGACTGCACAAGCCCTGATAAAGAGGCCAGATGTGCCACTTTAATTAATGCAATTTGCTAAGCACTGCAACGATTTAGTGCAATGCGATAGCACAGCAATCTTTGGGGCCAGGAAACGCCGTCCACAAGGCATCTCCAGCTGTTCCAGCTTTCTTTTCCACTCTGCCATTTTCATACATTTAGAAACTTAAAGGGTTTGCAGGGGAGCCACAACATCAAATAAAGAAGGGAATGGAGGCCTGCAGCAAACACAAAAGGAGGGTGAGAGATGTGGGGGGGTTGGCTGGGGATGGTGAGTGCAGGGGACAGCACACACACAGCCCTGCACAAACAGCTCTATACAAACACAGCCCCGGGAGCACCAAGAGACACAAAGAGAGGGGTCTGTAGGAGCTGGGACCTCCAGATCCCCCAGGCAGAGCAAGTACATGCACAGGGTGTTGCACAAACACCCTGTAACACATTCCCAAACACCCCAAATACCATGAGGCCATCAATACCAGGCTGGACCTGGCCCTTGATCCTTCCCCTCCCCAAACATGGGCTCATCCCTCACTGTCTGCTCTCTGGCACTTCTGTATGAGTTCATGGAAAAAAACAGAGGAGCTCCAAAGTTTCTGGTTTTGACACTTAAATCCACTAGGATTTTTCTACATAAGAACTGGAGGAAGTAAAAAAGAAACAATAATGAGGGAAAAATTAAGAAATTTCTCTAAAAGCCCACATGTTTTAGGGGAAGTGATGGGAAATTAGATGCCTGTGAGAGATGGGCTGATTTCCCTAACTGACAACCCAGACAGCTCCTGCAAAACAACTCTAGTATTTGGGTTTGATTTGTGAATTTGTGCCACTTAGTTAGAAAAATACCTACACTTCTTGCTTGTTTCTTTATTTTCTTCACCTCTTTTTTTTTAAATCACCATTATTAAATGAGGACAACTAAAAGGCATCAGAGTGAAGACGAGCAGGAGCATTGCCCTCTTCCAGCCTCCTCAGAGGGGGGAATGTTCTTGGTAACTTAAACTTGACAACATTTAAATATAAACAGCTGCTGAGAACTGCTGAGACATCTTTAAAAGAAGAAAATAAGAAAAAAAAAATTAAGCTCCTGACAAGCTGAGTGAAGGAATATCAGCACTGTCACCCCTTTCAGCACTGGACAAATGAGAAGGATGAAGGGACATAATTAGGTCTTGGTAATCAGCATTGGCTTGCTGGGGAGGAAGTGCCAGAACAGCACCAAGGTAGAACACTTCATGCAAAAATCATACAAAAGTCCAAATGTCTCTGGCTGACCCTCACCTGCGATTCCTGCCCTCCTGGGAGAGCAGTGTCCTTGGAAGAGGGTGGTGATGAGGTGAATAACCTGTTCCCTGCCTGTGCCTTGCCCATAAAGACCTGTCACACCATACCAGAGGAATGACAGCAGTAGGTGATGACTGATCTGGGGCACATCTGAGATCACCCTTGTGAGAAGACAGAGTATGGCAAAGATTATGCTTGCTGGGGATTAGGTGTCCTTCCTTTTGTTCTTTCTTACCTATAGAATTTTCTCCCATTAGTTGCAGGGAAACCTAATTGCTGATATTAGGGGTGCTTCACAAGACAAAGAGTTTGGCTGGGCCCAGGGAGGAAAGGGGTGGGGGGGTCAGGTAAAGGGAGGCCGGGGGCAGCTGCAGGGTTGTCTCTCTCACTCTGCTCTTTGGCTGGGGAGGACACAGTCGGAGCTGTGGTTGCTTGGAGAAAGAGGTTCGTCTTAACCCCGACAGAGCTTCTGCTGCTGCTACTGCTGTTTCTCCTTCTTCTGTGGCTCACACCCCTGCCCTGCTGGGACGTCCTGCTGAGACCCCTACGGAGCTGCAGACCCACCCCATCCATCCCCTGCCCCAGGACTTCTGCGTTCCAGCTCGGGGTTTTTCCTCAGAGCCCTGCCGGAGCACCCAGGATCGGCTGCCCAGGGGGGTTGTGAGGCAAAGCCTCCCCTCCATCCTCTTCTCATCTCTGCCATGGGGTCCCTGACTCTGTTTTGTTGTTAATGCCATAGTTATTGTTGTTTTGTGCACCTTGTTATACCCACTAGTAAAGGACTGCTATTTCTACCTCCACATCTTTGCCTGAGAGACGCTTAATTTCAAAATTATTATAATTCGGAGGGAGGGCTTTTCCAAAGGAGGCTCCTGCCTTCTCTAACAGATACCTGTCTTTCAATCCAAGACAATGCTTCACTCAGGTCCTGCTTGACGTCAAAGACCTGGGATGGATTTAGGTATGGAAATTTCTCTGAGGCGCCTCAATCCTCCTTTGCAGATGGCTTTAAGCATCTTTGGAAATAGGAGGGAAGCTCCTGGGTCACTTGTTTGCATTAAAAGGCCTTTTTGGGCCATAATGCTTGTTTTATTGACAGAAATGATGCTTGACTGTGTCTGTACGAGGCCACGCATATACTCGTGTATGTATTTTGCTGCATTACACAGAGTCGAGCCTCCAAACTACAAAATTTTGAAAGCCCAAATCTAGAAATCCTTTCCTACACCACCACACTGGTTTCAAGAAAATGCTACCTTGCAAGTAGGGATAGGAAATTAAAGGAAATTAATATGTTACTCAACAAGATTAATTAATTAGCTAATGTTAATACATCACTTAGGATCAGTAATACCCCAGATAACTTTTTATGGCTGAGGAAATATGGTCTAAAGTGGTTCGATTCCAACCTAGTAAAACCAGCATTCATTAGGGAAGCTGATCTGGAGAGAAGGGTGCCGAGAGGGGTGGGGTGCCAGCAGCCACCTGGGATCACGAGATGGAACAGGATGAAGGACTTGAGGTTACAAGATCATAAAACACAGGAGTGCATAGAGTCTCCAAGTTCTGAAGGCAGCCCTTAAAGTTAATATCATGCAGTATCCGAGCAATACAACAAGTCACCTAGAGCCATTTATTATTCCTTGAGAGTCACTCGCACTACACATATTCCCAAAGTCCTTTAATGTCTCAGGAACGTTCCTCTTATCTAAAGATTTATGGGAATATTATTGCATCTTAAGGAAATACCAATCAATAACTTTGACGTCAATTCTTGCCATTTTAATAACTCTCCCAAGGCACAAACTGACCATATTTGACAGTGTAGCTGTTAAGCTGCAGAAGATGGGTAATTGGACATGGTGCCAGTCCTGCTGTCAATAATGGCTGCATTATACAACCGTAGTTGTATGTTAAATTGCCATGTATTTCATATTATAGCCCTATGTTATCCTCTAAACATCCTCTGGAAACCTTTTTACATGTTATTCTGTGCAGAGGAATGGTTTGACACCAAATTCATTGTGTTTCCATCTTAACTAAAGGGAATTAGGTGCTGACATTCCCCTGAAGTATGACAGAAGCCAGGTGCTTCATTGCATTCAGCTATCTGAAAAATCATTCTCCTCTTCAAAATGGATATGTAGCCCTCCATACTTTTTAGTTACAGCTGACTGTTTGTATTCTCTTGCTTGTTTAAAATGGATGGGTTGCTTTTTTTTTTTTCCCCAAGCAAACCAATACATTATATTAAAAACCCTGAAGAAATTACCTTGAGGTGACTTTGAAAATCCAAGCCCAAATACATCACAGTGATTCTTTAGGAGGCACCTTGTGTCTGTGAGTTACACTTCACCATTTAACTCTGAATAGTATCCATCTATCTCTGCATTTCTCTCATGCATCAATGGAACAGCTCTTTCCTTAATGACCACTTCTGCATGCTGCTCCCTCCAGCACCCCTCTGCAGCAGAGTCTTTTGCTTGTCATTCATTAACAAATTAATCTTGTTCTCCTGGACGGGTGGATTTCACTCTTGGCACCACTGACCAGATGGAAAGTGACAAGTGGAGTGAATGGTGGCACCTCTCCTTCTCCTAATGCATTAGGTGCCCTTCAACAAAAATGCTCTTTAGAGCAATGAACAGCTGCCTCCAAGTGCCATGACACTGATCAATTTGGACCAGAGCACTTAGAGCACTCTGTGCAGGAAAACCAGTCTGGGACAGAGCAGGTGTGGGCTCCAGAAATGAGGTGGGGGTTCATTGATGTGAGAGACCACCCAGCATGAACACTCTGTCTTCCTTGTCTGGTCCATGCTCTGCTCCCTTCCGGCTTATCCCAGTGCTCTAACCTTGATCTTTGCTGAAATTCAAGGACAGGGCTTTTCCCTTCCATGGACAGAAGGTATTGAGGACTTGCTACATCTTTTCTAGTGCTATTTATTTTAACGTTGTTCTTTCTTGTCCAGGATTAACAACTGCAGACCCTTCTTGCAGCTGAGGATTTCTGGGCTCCTAATTGCATTTACTTGTTACTTTGAACTATAATTCTTGCTCCGTACCTTATTTTTGAAAAGAAGTGCCCCAAACTGGAGACACCCTAAATAACACGGAAAATAATCTGGAGAAAAGAGGTTATGTGGAGACCTCAGAGCAGGCTCCCAGTACCTGAAGGGGCCTAAAAGGAAGCCAGAGAGGGACTTTTGACAAGAGCCTGGAGTGACAGGAAAAGGGAGAATGGTTTCACACTGTCAGAAATAGATGTCAGGGAGAAATTCTTCCTTGTGAGGGTGTGCAGGCCCTGGCACAGGATGCCCAGAGAAGCTGTGGCTGCCCCTGGATCCCTGGAAGTGTCCAAAGCCAGGCTGGATGGGGCTTGGAGCAGCCTGGGACAGTGGGAGGTGTCCCTGCCCATGGCAGGGGTCAGAAATGGTCTTTAGTTTCCCTTCCAGCCCAAACCATTCTGTGATTTCATGGTTCCATAATAGCGGGCAGACTGGATGCAGGTACTGATTCTTTTTGTAAGGGATACAGCACCGAATGGATGGGAACTTGGCATGACTCAGAGTTAGCAAACAGCACACAAACCTTTTGTGGTTCATACCCATAGGATGGAGGGTGTTCATTTCCAGGTCAAGCTTTGCAAACCAGGAAAAATGCCATCAAAACACAGTGTAATACCTCCCTCAAACTGTGCAGCTGACTGCATTTCACTGATACATTAAATGACTGCAGGGAATGAACCAACAGCTGTTTGCACTATTGTAGATAAGGTGTCACTGCCTCCCTTTGAAAGCAAAAGGTCTTTTTCCTGTGAGCTGTATCTAGGGAATCAAATTGTGTGAACAAGCACAGAGAGAGAGAGAGAGAGAGAGAGAGAGACATCTGCCTTGGGAAGTTGCAGCTCTCTGGGCTGGATGCTTTGGGCTGTAGAAAGTTCTGTTGCTTCATTAACAGTAAAGGAGCAGACTGGAGTACCCTGGCTGAGCTTTGTCATCGAAAATCCTCAGTGAGCAGTAGCTGCAGGCAGGGATAGACAGTTTGCTTTTCTAGCTGAGATTTTGCTTTCCTAGCTAAGATTTTGCTTTTTTAGCTGGGATTTTGCTTTTCCAGCTGAGGTTTAGCAGTCTTTTCAGCCTGAGAGGAATTAAAGATGGGCACCTGTCTGTCCACAGGTCTGGCAGTGCTTCCCTTTTGCAGCCAGCATTCCAAGTGTATTCCTATCCGCATAGCCTTGCATCACCTGCAAAGCAAGGAACATGCTTCTGCTCTTCAAAGGGCCTTTTTTCTCCTCGATTCAGTACTTTAGAGATGGTGGTTACAGTGTATGTCTATAGGCACTTCCTGCAAAGTTAGAATTTGATATTCAGAGGAGAAAGGCTGCTGCCTCTCTCATCCTGATGGTGGAGAAGGCATTGGTCTTGCAAAACAAGAAAGGTGGAGGAAGGATAAACAGTTTTTGGAAATGCCCATCTACTTGTTTTTCTACTCAATCATTCTATATTTTGAAGGTAAAAATGATAAAATCAGAAGAAAAAAATAAAGGATCAGTCTTACAGGCAGCAGAGGTGTAATATTTACTATCAAAATTTGGATTTCAAAACTTTGATGTGGTGTCAAATATCTGAGATACCTTCAACCAACTCCTAAAATAGAAAGAACAGTAACATTCCTTCTATAAAAGATGCAGATAGTGTCTTAAAAGCTTCTGGGACTATTCTTATTCACTGCCAAAAATGATTGGGATAAGAAACTTTTTAAATTTTTCTGGACATAGACTTTTATGACTAGAATCCCTGTTTAAATTGTGAACATCCCAAGATGACAAACCAAATGTCCCGGCTGAAGAAATAAGAACTGAATTCTGCTTCTGTCAGCCCCCAAGTCTCCATTAAAATGCGAGTATCAAATGAAATATCAAACCATCCAGAACTTGCCAAACCAGTGGAAATGTTGCCACTTCCTTCATTTTCAGTGAATTTAGTTATCCTCAGATTTCAGAAAAGGAGGGGACACCTCCAAGGCCTTTCAGCTTTATTGTGAAATTTATTCTACTTCTGAAACAAATCTTGCTGTGCTCTGCAAAGGGCACCTTTGCTACCAGTCCGAGAATTTTCATGTATCTCTCTGCTTATTCCTGGAAAACTGTCAAAGTTTATAGTGTTCCTGAAAAGGTATTGCTAGAATGTTGTCAGGTGGGAAAAGTTCTTCTGGAGTGGGGTGATTCTGCAATTTCTACAGTCAAACTGATGAACAGGGAGATTGACTCTGTGCAAACATTTTTTGCTTTCCTTTCACTGTTCCTGAATGTAGAGCCTCTTTTTTCTTGGTTTGAGTTAATGCATTGTAACAAAGTTGTGGCTTGGACTAATAACATTTCCATGTCAAGAATGCCAGTCCTTGGAGTCCTCCCTCCTTCCTGCTCCTCTGCGAAGGTACTCCAGGGACAGGACCTAAACACTCCCTTCATTGATTCAATTAAGATGCTGCAGCCATGCTGACATTGCAGCACCTTATGAGATGCTTATTCACATGTGTGTGATGTTATTAACTTGTCCCCTGGCTGCAAATGCTCTGGAGAGCTATGCACAGATTGGGCCTTTGGTAAACCAGCATGGCTGGATTTTCTGTGCAGCAGCTTAACCTGCCAACCGCACACTCTTGTCAGAGCCCTGCTCCATTTTCATCCTGTGAATATTGAAAAGTGTTTTTCCCATTTAAAATGCATATACTGCCTGTAAGCAGACACCTCTGCTTTATTTGAAGCATTTTTGCCCGTTTGCTCAAAGTAGGCCTTGATTCCCCTCAGTTGATTGAACCCATCCTTTCAGATTCCTGGATGAGAGGGGAGAGATATCCTAGTGTAGACAGCACAGCATAGTGCCGGAAAAACTTGACCTTGCCAGGCCAAACTCTTTTTTGGCATAGAATGACATTGTACAGCTCATCACACTGGTCTCAGTTGAGTCAGCCTGCGGTGCTGGTGTAACTGAGAGCAGAGTGTGGCCCAGAGAGAGCAGGGCATGATCTGCCAAGGGCATCGCTCAGCCGACGACTTTGCTGTGGGATTTCTCCTGCTTAGGGAGGCAGCCACATGTAAGCATCAGCCATGAATCTCCTTATTCTTTAATCAAATTAGTGTCAAACAAATTGGGTTTTGGGGGCCCCCTGGCAAGGTTTGCTAACCCACTCACCTCTGCCTTTGTTTAATACATCAAGGGCAGAAATAGGAGACCTGAAGAACAGAACATTTAACTATTCACCTCTTCACTCAATTTTTCTTTCTTTCCCCCCAAAGACAGTGTGTGAGACATCCTCTTCATTGCTGCTTTACCTTCCCCTTTAGCTGTGGGAGGACAGATGCCCTTGGGAAGAATAAACAGGAAGGGCCAGGCTGCCTCTGCTGCTAAACCACTGCTGTTCGCTGGAGTTAACAGTCACAAATCCTGCCCTGGCTCTGCACAAGAGCCTTCAGGCAGAAGAAACAACCTAAAGCTGAAACATCCTGGCTCCAGACCAGAAGGAAAAGCAAAGGGATTTTGTTATGAGATTTTTTTTCAGCTTTCCTGGGACCATGGGAAAAGGCCATCTCTTTGAGACCAAACATGGGTGTCTTTTAGATCTGCACTGCAAGCAAGGGGCCATGAGAATTCATTATTCAGCCTTAGTCTTCATTTTTTCATTATTCAAAACCCAACAAGACAAGAAATGGGCTTCCTTCTATCTGCCCAAAGTCTAGGTAAAGTGCACTAAGCAAGATGCTGGTACTGAGTGGTGAGACCATGCAGCAGCCACCTAGGACAAGGGATCATCCTCTTACAGCCAGGATGAGAATTTTACTTTACAACCTGGCAGCAGTGAGACCTGGGCCAATGAGCTACCAGGTGTTGAGGTCTCTTGTGTAGACACCAGTGTTATGTCAGAAAATTGTTCTGGTTTGCAAAGTTAGGAATGTTTTCCAACGGATCTAGGGCAGCTTGAGGGTTCTGGTCTGAATTTCTGTCCGTGAGCCATTTCAAGCAGAAGCTATTTTGGATTTTCCTCCTTGCAGCTCTGCTGGAGGTGTTGGTTGAGCCCTGTTGCACCAGATGCCATCAAACAAACAGGAAGAGCTGTCTCCTGTTTGATATGTATGATCTGAGCTGAGCAGATCCTGGCTTCAGAGGATTCTGTGACTCACCAGAAGACCTGGGGGCATAAGACATATCTTATACCATTCCATGTCTATGTCCACCCACATGGAGCAGCCCTTCCTAAGCTTCTGACAGCTGATCAAACCCTATGGCCTCTGAAAACACAGGCAAAGCAGCTGCAGAGGCTGAAACTTGGTGTGTGTTCAACTAACCTTAGTTCTAATGATAACAGGAATGCCCAGGAAACACACAGCAACTCCTGGATAGCTGCAGATGTGTCCCAGCTCAGAGGACCAGGTGAAATTAAACCTCTCTGGGCATGTGGGTTGCACAGCTTTGCTGGTGGGAGACCCCATTGTCCTGACACGGTGGTGACCAGGCTTGTGAGCAGCAGGTTGTGTGGAGGGCTCCCAAAGCTAAGAGTGCTCGTGCTGTGTGCCTGAGGTTCTCAGAGCACCTGAAGCACTGCTCCAACACAGATTTGGAGTGAAAGCCACCATGGCTGTGCCTGCTATTAACATTTAGAGGGTAATCTCCCATAACACCATAAATGCTAACTACTTTGGCATGCCCTTGACAGCTATAATTGTCTGTAGCCCTATAAAAAATAACAGCCATCTGGCAGAAAGTACTGCTGCTGGGAGAGGAAAAGGGAATATGGGCACCAGCAAGAGACCAAAGCAAATCCCCCAGAACAGGTTACCTCGGGGCTTTTTGATTGCGTGGCACTCCTGTCCCTCTTTTCAGTTGCTTTCAATGTCATGGGAGGAGCATCCTTCTGTTTTAGCCTTACAGCCAGCAAAAGACCAATTGGAATTTATTGCAGACAAGCAAGCAGAAATACTTCTGCTTCACTGGAGCTTACAAATGGATAGAATGAGCTGGCCTGGTGGAGATCAAATCCATGGGCTACATAAGAAACTGTGCTCAGTGTACGAAAGAACAGTATTATCCTGATAATACCGTGTTGTAGATTATCTGGCACTTGCAAGGAATGACCTGCCTGTTCTTCAGCATCTCTGGCTCTCCTCGTCATTATAGCCCTTGGAAAAAATGGTATATTAAGTGCAAAGACTAACAATCCTGGAAAGGAAAGGATCCCTATTATTCACAGAGCCAGAGCACTACAGGCAGCCAAATGCCAGCTCCTCCCAGGGCATCTCTTGGCTTTCACCTCATCCACAGAGCTCTTTCCAGGAGCAAAGAAAGAATCCAACTCAGACAGGCTGTTAACTCACTGCCCTTTCTGATAAGGCTGCTGAAAAAGCCTGTGGAAAATGTGGGAACCAGGAAAGCAGGATAATTTTCCAGCAGGATCCATCCCAAGATCCACTGCACAGCCTTACCATTGGCAGTGAACTGGAATAATGTGCTCAGTACTGTCTGCAGTGGATTTTGGCCTTTGCTGCAACCACCCCACCTGTGGAGAGAGGGCAGAAGGATGTGGAAGGGGGGTACTCCCCTGGCTGGAAAAGATCTCTAAGACCAACAAGTCCAACAAGTCCAGCACCATCTTCTTTACTGCTGAACCAAAGCCCAAGTGGCACCTTCTGAAAACTCGCAGGGATGGTGATTCCACACTTCCCTGGGCAGCCTGATCATGCTTCCAGTGAAGACATTTTATGTGAAATATGTGTGCTATTAAATTCTGAAATATCTTCCACTGGCAAGTAACTTCTACCCCACCAACACAGAATTGTGCAGGGCTTATCCTGGCCTTGGACGTTTCCAGGAACAGGAAACTTCCAGTACTGGGGACCTGTACTCACTTTATAAAGTGAGCAAAGGCTGATGGTGTTGCAAGGGGAAAGAAATAGTAGAACAAACCAGGCAATATGATCTCCCATAGATAGTCAGTATATCTGTAGAGATATAAATACCACATTATCCTATCCTATCCTATCCTATCCTATCCTATCCTATCCTATCCTATCCTATCCTATCCTATCCTATCCTATCCTATCCTATCCTATCCTATCCTATCCTATCCTATCCTATCCTATCCTATCCTATCCTATCCTGTCCTGTCCTGTCCCGGGGTTTCAGCATCTTGTGGAAATGGGTTTGAGGAGTTTCCTCATCTCTTCCTGGTGTTTTTTGCCCTTAAGTCCCCCAGACCAGCTTTTGTCCTAGCAGCAGGAGGCAGCTCTGGAGAGGCTGTGGAGGTGCAGGAAGGGCTGGTGCAGTCCCACACATAAGGCTAGCTCTTGTGTGGGACTGGCTCCCTGTGCTCTGGGTCAGGGGTAGGGTGCATTGGCTGAGCCCCATGGGGATCGAGGTCAGGGCAGGGCTGAGGTGTACCTGGCTCCCTGCCTGCACCTCCCCAATCCTGCCAGATTAATGAACACCCACTTCACACAAAGTGTGAATAGCAAAAAGGGGGATAATGCACTTGGGACAGAGAAATGTGTGACAAAAGCTGCACATATTTCCAGCAACCTAAGGCCAGGACATAATAGTAATCACTTTCCTAGCACGGAGGAGAAGAACAAGACCAAGGGTTTCTTTTCAGAGGAGCTGAGACAATGGTGACAAAGGGCCACACAAGGTCAATAACACTTTAGCAGCTCGTGTCAGCTGAGGAGCTGGTCCTGATCTGTCATCTCCCTGCTGCTCACTGACAGCTGTGACCACGAGGCACAATCCACCTGTGTGTCACTGATCTGCAGAGCCCTCCCCGTGCTCAATGGGCTATGGAGTGAGCTCTACTACATTCCAGCACGGGGCTGCTCTCTCCCTCTGGTGACTCCAGACTGTCACATCCCTCTGCCCCCACCCTGTGCCTTCACCAGCCCCTCCGGCTTATTTGCACGGCTGGGAAGAGAGAGAAACTCAACAGTTGATGACTGTCGACAATGTCCTAAAAAGTGCCGGGAACTGGCAGGCAAATCTCCCCTCGTTCAGCAAAGGCTTTGGAGGGGCAGTGCTTGACAGACATTTTTACAGCCCCGTTGGAAAAAAGTCCTCTAAACAATAAATGGAAGCTCTTAGAAGTGGCAGCTCTTTTCTACTTGGGGTCCCTGCCAGGTGTGCAGCAAGAAACAAATACGCTTCTGAAGTCCCTACTGACCAGCAGGGCTTTGGTCCTAGAGCTTGATGTTCCTTTCGGTGCTGGGGCTTGTGCCAAATGGGACACACCTGCCACCTGGACACAGGGCAGGACAGAAAACCTGCAGGGTATTTCACAACGTTTCACCCATTGCTGGGTGACAGCAGGCAGACTGGCAGAGGTGATTTCTGCCATTTCTTCCTTCTTATAAGGCTGGTCAATGAGAAGAGGTAGTAATTACAGATCTATGCCCAGGATCGTGGGAATAGTGTGAAGCCAGAGGTACGAACAAACAGCAGTTCATAGCTCTGCTTTCTTAGACATGCGCTGAGCTTCTGTGTAAGAAAATAAAGGTATTAACAACGGTTTGTTTCCTGCTTTTGACACTGGTTCTTTCCTAGGACAGAACAACACACTTCCAGAAAAAGAAAGGGGCTGATAAAGTTTTTGGAGCAGCACAGGGTGAGAGGAAGGCTGTAGATTTGCCCCAGATACAGGTTTTATTGTCTTTAGAGCTGGGGCAAAGCTACAGTGAAGCAGGGCCTGAGCTTAGTCCATTATTGGTGAAACAGTTGAAGGAGTGACTGGGAGGAGACCTTTCCCAGTCCCACTATCAGAGCTGTGGGAGGGGTCAACCTTGATCAGGGTTCAACCTCCATGTGCAGTAGCTGAAGCCATGCATCTGAGATGATCTTCTCATCAGGTACATGGGCAATCTCCCTTCTCATAGGTCTTAACTGCCTTTTTTCAGAAATTCATGGTCAGATCTCCCAGGTGGGGTGGACGAGAGAAATATGGGTGGGGCAGAAGCAGAAATCGCACTCACAGCAGAGGGTGTGGAGCAGCAGATGGGGGAAAGACCTCAGCACTTACCTGCCTGCCTTTGAGGCCCCAATCTTACAAAGACCTGTAATTAATTAACAACTAACCCTTGTGCCTGCCCAGGAAATGAGGGTAAACTGGATGTGGGGCCAACTCTCCCAGGCACAGTTCTCCTCTGAACAGCCATACATGGATCTCACCTGAGCCAGCCTTAGGAACATCCCTTAGTGCACAGCCCTTATTTATGGAAGCATCCCAGGTGCATCGACCTCCTTTTGCAAGTAAAGTCCCACTGTCAGCAGCAAAAATGGAGGGTTCATCCCTTCTGTCCTTCCAGGTCCCCTCACTTGCAGCTCTTGATTCCTTCCATAAACTGGTGGCCCATACTGCAATTCCTGGAATGAAAGCACCCAGCCTTTGTGCTCCTCATTTCAGCCATTTTCCAAAGTATATCTGCCAGCAAAAGAAACACTTCCATGTTTGCAATGTGAAGGAACTGTTTATTCTAGTACTGGGTTTCTCTGGGGTGAAACAAAGCTCTGAGCAACAAGGGATTAGGGGGTCCATTGTATCCTTTGTTGATGTTGCCCACCATTGGCTGCCACTTGCATACATCCCACATTCAGGATCTGGGGGCATGGAAACAGCCACCCCATCTGCTCCTGGGGCTGGGCATCACTCTACCAGGAGCTGCTTTGAGCAGATTTTGGGGGGACAGTTGTGCATGGGGACAGGGGTTGAGTGCGTGTCTGTGTGGGGAAGGTAGGGCAGAGGGGGAGGAGGGAGAGAAACAAGAGTAAACATGAGTTGGGAGGATTTTCTAAGCCGGCAGAGGGCCTAGAAAAGGACAGGCTTTGATTTCTGCATTTTCTTTTAACTTGGCCTCTGATTTGAAGAGGCCCCTGAAAGCCTGGTAAGCCTCATTGAACTTGAAAAGCTACAAGCTTCCTTTCTTCCCCATTTGCTTTGTCTTCTCTTATCTCATTCATGTGAGACATTGCTCTCACCCTGGCCCTTGCTGGAGAGAGGAGCCGGCTGAGTCCCCAGTGCTGCAGAGCAGCAGCAATGTCACATGGAGCAGCAGGAATGTCACATCATCCCCAGAGAGCCCCCACAAAGGGCAGGAATCATTGGTGAGGTGCTGCAGAGCCTTGGATCTGGGCTTATCAGGAGGGCCTGGGGCTCTCCTGCCACGCCTGGGCACTCAGACCTGCTGCCAAAGGGCTGCCAAAGCCGGGCTGGGACCCCTCCCTGAGCCCTTCAGCAGAGAGGAGACACTTGTGCAGATGCTGAGCCTGTGGTTGCCTGTGGTTGCCCTCTCAGTGGTAGCCCAACACACCGAAGGCTCTTGGAGAGCAGGGAAAGTCTCACTGGAGGTCCCAGCTCCCCCCTTGAGCACTACTGCAGGCTCCAGAGGGCACAGTCACACACATTCCCAAGGGTAACCAGCCCAATTGCCTGGTGTGTTGAGGAATTGCACAATCGCATCCTTTCTGTGGCTCTCCTGTGGTGTTTTGCATAACTTTGCCTACTGCCATGATATCAAATCCCTGTTCCCACCTTGCTGAGGGATGGAGGCTCAAGACACTATTTCCTGTGCTCTGAGGGGCTCTTTGTAAGCTGGGCCCTGTACTGAACCTGACAAATCCAGGATCCAGGAATGACTGCAGTGCATGTCTCTAACTGCATTATGGGATTTATCAAGGCAAGATCTAATTGTTACTTTCAGTGAGGACAAAGGTGCACCCACCATTTAACACTGTTTATCTTACTGGGAAGGGGAGATAAACCCCCAGGTATCCCAACCCACCTCAGGGAGAATATTACACTACCACTTACAAAGAATCGCCCTTGTCCAAATCACTCCTCAGTGCTGATTCTTCACTGGTATTTGCAGCCAGATCTTCTCCTGCAAGCTGCAAATAAAACTGAAAACTTACAGCCAAGTGGGCCTTTTCTGATGAATATTGAGCTAAAAGGCAGCTTCCTGCAGCACTTCTCCCACTGTGAGTGGGGAAGAGGGTGAGGGTTTTGAGACTCTTGATAAACAAGTAAAGGCTCAGATATAATGAGAAAACCTTTTGTGACATAAGGACCTCTGCATGTCAAGTAAATTCATTATATACCAGCTTGACTGGCAATCTGACGGCCTCCAAGTGTCTGATGCAATTACACTGAGATGGGGGAGATTGTACAGCTGTGCTTCCCTGCTCATAAAATAGAGCCAAAGTAACAGAAAGGGGATGACGTGAAACTGAGGCCTTTCCACCGGGCCAGGCAAAGCCCGGTGGAGTTCGAGGGTTCATGGAACAGTTTGATTTTGGAGTTCACAGGGTTCTCAATGCAGGGAGAGTTCACAAGCTTTTCCTCAGAGATCTAAACCCATGGGGATTTCTTCTGTCTGCTGTACCTTCCCTTCCACAGGGATCTATTAAATACATAGAAGGGGACTGCAAAGCCCACTCTAACCATAAAAATCAGGGACAGCTCTGGTAAACTTGGTATATTTATCCAAATCAGTCAAGCTCAGTGTGTTTTTTTTACCTGAGCCTCAGTGCAGGGGACTTTCCTGCTCCCCTCCCACAGCACCACTGCCTGAACATGTGGGATAACCACAAGAGTGGGATAACCACAAGAAAGTGTGGGATAACCACAAAAGGGACAGTAAATTGCCAAAGCCCAAAGAGAGCAGATACGCAGGGAAACCCTATAACATACTCATATAGATAGCATCCCATAATATTCTGCACATACAGGCCCAATTTAAAGTAAGACTTCCTTCCTCCAGTGGCTGGAAAATGAGCAACAAACTCCCACCCATGCCCACTTCCCCAGTGCTTTGATGCGTCTTAATTCCTGACTGAGTTGGGAAACTAGAGTGACTGCTGCTGATGTGTGAGCACCAATTTAGCCCTAATCCCTCTTCTGTTATGCTCACGGAACACCTGAGCCCCACAGCAGCCGCTCCAGTTCTTTTGCTAGTCAAAGGAGGGATCCTCCAGACATTGCTGTCCTCCTTGATGGGACTTCTGAGGATTCCTACCTGTTCAGGTCCTGGAGAGGTCAGTTTAATTTTTCTTTATTTTCTTCCCCTGTTCTCAGTGAAGCAGGGCCTGGGTTGCCTTTCCAGCTCAGGTTTGTGCATTACACTTGTAGATTTACACCTGCTCACCTGAGCCAACACCATAGCCCAGGGATGGGGGACACGTGCTCTGTACTTCAGTTTAAACCTTTCAATTAAACTTTTGTTTAAACCTTTTCCAAAATGATGTGAGATAACTGGAAATCTATTTTCTGAGAGGAAAGAAACAGCTTCTCCACAGAATATTAAACCCCTTCTTCCCAAGCGAGTCCTGGGACCTGCATGTTCCTACCTCTGTTACAGCACTTTGAGCCCCAAGCCCTGCAGGCACAAATGAGCCCTTGGAAGGAAAAGTGCACAGGAAAAGATAATTCTCCCATGTACAAGAGATTCTCTGTAATAATACCAAGCAGTCGGATTAAAAGATTGTATACAAATTATCTTTTCAGAGTTCCATGTTAGGATGTCTCACACTAGTAGGGAATGCTGAAGAGAGGTACATACTGGCATTAAATTTTCCATTATTTTGAATTTTCATTTATTAACTTGGAAAAAGTAGCATCATGTTTTCTATTTACACCCAGCTATTTGTGCTGTTTGGATTTGTGCTATTGGATTAGATGATAACCTGCTTCTACTAAAGTTATGGCAATAATTTAGGGCTCATCCAACTCAACGGAAATTCCAAATGAAAAAAAAAATTCATTTTAACTGTAGATGAATTAATTGTGTTTGGCTCTGAAGGGTTGTCTGTCTTCATTATTTTAGGTTAGTATGGATTACATTAAATTAGATTAGATTGATGGATGGGGGAAGGAGTGGAAGGACAATATATTCCCTTTTTTAAAGTAATATGCAAAAAAATTGGAGTCAGAGGAATTTCACAAGAATATAAATCTGAATAAACTTAGATGACCACTGTGGACTCTAACCCTGAAACACAGATTTACTTTAAGACATCTATAATTACTTCTCCACACCATGTACTCCTTTATAATATTTCTATAGCACAAAATCATTCCTATTGAAAGATGTCCTAGTTGATCTCTTCCTGGAAAATTCAAAGATTTTCTAAACAGCAGCATTTGGCAGCAAAAACCTCTTTGGCTCAGGAGATATCATTGCTTTATAGACTTTTTCTTTGCTATGCCTGAATTTCAAATGATTTTTTGCTAACTCAGAAATACATCTCTCTGCTCCTACACAGAAGGGAAAAGGATTCTCTGCAGCGAGACAACACCTAGAAGGCAATTCTGAGCTCCACCAAGTAGTTTTCCAACTCTTCAGAATGAAGTGGTTGACTTGGCTTGGAAACTCAGCCAAATAAAATCTCAGAATTCCATTCAGTTGACTACAATTGGGAGTTTAGGAAAGAAAATCCATTCTTCTACAAAAATCAAGCACTTTGGAAGCAGCAAACACCAGCTGGGATTTCAAAGCTTCGATATTTCTTTTTTTTTTTTTTTTTCACTGTGCACACTAGAAAGATCTCCCTCTGTCCAGACTCATCTGAAAAACTGTCTGCAATTCAAAAGGTGATGAAAATTTAGTCCAAACCTGAATTATCAACACAGACTCAGCTTCATGATCCTTTTATCTGTTATTTAATCATGTTATTTAATCATGAATGCCAAGAAATGCATGCTACTGAAAGAGGAATAGTGTAACTAGTCCCAAGGCAGCCTCGCCTTGGTGTTTCTGCCAGGCAGGCATTAGGCATTGTTTAGCAAATGCTGAGCTATTTTCTGTCCCAGTTTAGCTGTTTCCTTTGTTAGTCATTTCTTTGGGTAGATGTAGCCGTGGCCTCTCTACTGTGAGCCAGCAATTCCATAAATTAATTAGAGCTGAGTTTTCTTACCCTTCCCCATCCAAATACTGATAATCTTTCTTTCATTGAATCCTACTCTGAAGCCAGAAGATGAGATGGTGTAAACCTCAATTTATTGTCTCTGAAGGGGTTTAGATTTTATTTTTAGAGATTACTAAAAGACATTTTCTCTAGAAGTGAATAACCCCAGCTGTAGTTAACTTGCAGTGGCTGTGAACGGGTGCCTGGGCACAGCTGAAAGCTCAGGATGCTCAACATTCACCCACAGGCAGTGCTGGGAATTTGCAAGGGATGGATTGCATGGAGGGCTGAGGTACCACAGCCCGGGGATGGAAGCCACCACCAGCACCTGCTGCAGGGAATGCCACAAAATGGGAGCTGCGTCTTTCCATCACCTCGCACCTCCCAGGGTGTGCTGCCTCCCTGCAGATGTTTCCTCCTGGAGGAAATGCCGTGTGAGCCCCAGGGCGATCCAAGGCTCATAGACACCCAGCACAGCCCATCCCTCCTGCTGACACCGCTTGGCTTCTCGCACTCCCACTCGGAGCTGTGGCTTGAAAACCTGGGCTCTTGTCTAGACAACACTTCCTTAATCTCTGAGCCGTACTGGGCAAGGACTTCTCAGAAGCTCGTTTTGTGGCAGGACCCTCTGCTTGACAGAGGAAAATACTGCAGGATTCATGGGAATGTCTGCCGAGCAGATGGAAGGAAATGCAGTGTGAATGGTCCTTAATTAAGATGTTTTGTCTACTGTAATTAGGCTATCTGCAAAAGTACCCACGGAGCAGATGTGTTTGATCTTATCACACCTGATTCTGCCACAGCCTTGTTTAAGGCTAATGAATAAAAAGATCGATTTCTTGGGATGAAATGAGGGAAGGAGGGATGACTTGAGGGAAAAAAAAAATAAAATAAAATAAAAAAAAAAAAAAAAAGAGAGTGTTATGACTCAAATATTGAGCTATATGTTGAGTCATATTTCTGCCACACTACAGAAATAAAATACATACTTTTTATTTTAATGGGATTTCTGAGACTTTCACAATACTTGGTAGTCGTGTCGAAAGAATGAATTTGAGTGCATAAAGCACCAGCTAGGATTTGTTTTCCCAATGCTCAAAACTATGTCTTTAGTGTGATATAGTTACATTAAAAAATCATCCCTGCCCCTGGGAGATGGATTATCTGGGAAAAACACCAGCATGATTCAGCTGAGCCCTTTTCCATGCCCAGAATCACAGAATCACTGAGGTTGGAAAGCACCTCCAAGATCATCAGTTCTGACCTGTAACCCATCACCAGTTTGTCAACAAGACCAGAGCGTGGAAAACCGTGTCCAGTCATTCCTGGGACTCCTCCAAGGACGGGGACTCCAACTGCAACTTCAAGGTGCAGTTGAAGCTCTCCTGACCAGGAGCATGACCTCTTTCCTCTGTCTTTAGCACAAAGAAGATGTCATATCTCTGACCCTTCTCTTGCCCAAACTGAAATGACCTCAGTGGAATCACACTCTGTTTCACCCTGTGCCTCCCGTGTTCTCTGCCCTTTTGGTGGCAATTTTGCATCCTGGCTTAAGAACCTCTTTAAGAATGTAGGCAACATGTCTAAAAAACAAAGTATCTCCTTCTTTCCAAAGAAATAATTTTTCTGACCCTGCTCTGCTGTTCTTGTGCTGCTTATTAGAATGGCCAAAAGGCTGGAGAAAATTTGGCAACCAGGAGAAAGGCTCTCAGAGCCCTGTCATGTAGTGAAGCAGGAGATGAGCATCACAGAGCTGAGCACCTCATAAACATGGGGGAGGGTGGGGAGAAGGGAGGGAGCCAGAAGCCCCTTTCTGGTACTCCATAAGCCTCAGCACCCATAGGAGCATTTGCTTTGCTTTTTAAGCCTTGCAAATTTTATTCTTTCAGAGCACAAGACTATTCTGAATAGGGAGATTGGTTTTTAATCAAATTATATATCTCCCATGTTTTATTCTTTGGGGTCCAAAGCAGGGAAACCAAACATTAAAACATCTCTGTTCTGCCAGCCAGGTTCTCTGGAGACCCCAAAAAGCTGTTGCTGATGTGTCCTTCTTACCACCAGTTATTTCTGAAAGCTCAGCACGTACATAAAATGTTGCTGTGTTTATCAATTAAACAAGATCATGCAGACCAAGCCCAATGTGAAACCACACAGGAAATGAAAAGTTAAGCTCCCTAACAGCTCCCACTCGCTCTCCTTTGCCCCGAGCCCCTGGAGCCACAACTAATGTGGCCACCACACACTCCAGAGAGGCTGCAGCAACTTTATCCCTGCTTTTAGAGGGGCTTCAATAACTCCCGCCCCTCCCCAGAGCATAGTTTGCCAGAGCTGTGTGATCTGGAGCCAAAAGGTCTGTGTGTTGTGGGGCTGGGCTTGAAGGTGAGGTGGCAGATGGCAAACAGTACCTGTAGGGGTGATTTGCGCTATTTTTTTTCATATCAAATAATTCTGGTTTGTGTTAAAAAGGTAAACTCAAATCTGTATGTTCCAGTAGACACACAAACAACCACGTGGATAAAGAGAAGGAAAACATGAAGGGCAACATCTTCAGACTGGAGGAATTCAAAGTAGAAGCTGATGCTGCCAAAGCAGGAAACGAAACTGGTTCAGCTCATTAATTCAGTCTACACATACAACCCTGTTTACAACAGAGTCAGTTATGATCACTGAGAATTTTACATATTCTCTCCATCATACAAGGACCTGTCACTATATTTTTCTTCAGAAGAACTCTGCTCAGGGGACAAACCCATCTGTGCTGAGGTACATGGAGCCAGGCCATGTGTGCCCACCTGTGGGAGGGGGGACAATGGTCCCAAACGCATCTTTTCCTCCAAGGAGAGACCTTTGCTTCTCCAAAGGACAGCAAGTGCTGTTTTTCACTGTCATCTCCTTGACATCCACACCATGCCCAGCAGGCAGGGAAATCTTGGCTTTCTCCTTTGAGCTGGGATCCTGCATTCGGCCCCTTCTCAACCCTCCTCAATAAAAACTGAGGTGCAACTTGTCTAAAATAATCTATGGCTGACACACAGCCATCCAAACTTTGGGGAGATAAATTCTTGACTTCATTCCTGGGGAATGCAATTGGAAGACAAGAGGCTGAATCCTAGTTGTTCCTCCAGCTTTGTCTCTAGGATGATAACACATCCTGCTCTCACTCCATGTTCAGCTGGTCTGCATTCCTGCAACATCCTGGGACAAGGGACAGGCTCCTCTCAGCTTTTTACCCACCAAAAATCCCTTGTCTCAGCTGGAGTCAATGGGAAGACCTGAGGCTCTGATAAGGAACAGTGAAATCCTCTGCTCTGGGAGGCTAAACAGCCAATTTAGCCTTCAGGGAATTTGCCCATTTCTTCTTGAAATCAGGCAGAGATTTATCAAAATATCATCAAAACCCAAACCTAACCAAAATTCAGGTGGTGAGCAATCCATTTCCTATGAGAGAAACAACTGTTTCTACAGGTATAAGTGAGGCCAGATTTTCCACAGATGAGGGGAAATTCTTCATTTTGTGAGTTGGAATTGGTTTCTTTCTTTTCAAGCAGGGAAGGGGGGAGTGAAGGAGGCAGGAAATGTAAAAGATTTTGGAAACATGAAATGAATAGGTCAAGACACATCATTTTGCTGAACCAAAGCAGGAGGAAATAGCTTGAAAGTGAAATTAAATAGACCACCTGCAAGAAAAGGAGAAGGAGGAGAGATGGGGAAGAGGGGAAGGAGGGTCAGCGCCGGCATGAAGGTAAACCACACATTTTTTAAAAGCATCCATCAGTGAATTATTAAAGATGCTTGTTTCAGGTTTGGACATCTTGGCAGTTGTGATGGGAAACATGCCAAGGCACATGAGCAGGACTTGAATACTTATTTTTGAATTCCTGGCAAGCACCTTTCCTCTACTCTAAAACACCAACTCCAGTGAGCGGTTGGAGGAAAAGCTCTCACTCTAGGACCGGAAAAGATCTCTGCTCCCACCCCCAAAGCCTGCAGTGAAGTGATGGACGTGACAGGGGTGTTTATGCAGAGGGATGAGGGTGGATTTGAAGCATTATAGTATCTTCTCTCCATTTTCCAGTTCAGCCTGTCCAAATTATCCATGCAAAATTCCTCTTCCTCCCACAGACACACACAGAGGCATTCTTGCCCTCTTGGCTGGATCCTCCATGGGCTTGCTGAGTGCCGGCGCTGAGCTCCCAACTCCCAGCTTGTCCTCCACCGTCCACCTCTCCTGACTTACGTCTCATCAGTCCTTTCTCTTTTGGGCTTTCTCAGCAGCCATCTCCCCCCAGGCCTTGGGAACATCTCCCCAGGAGCTCCTTCAGCACATCTTGTTGGAGCAGCATCGTGCTAATTCCTGTCCTCCCTGACCAGACAAAATAAATCCTGGAGTCTTGGGATATTCTCAGAGCTCCTGCTGGAAAGCTGAGGCACATTCCTGGTGGCCTTGGCACTCTTGCCTATCTGTCTGGACCACTGAACCCTGGGCCTAAGGCTCCACATGGTGCTGTGAATCTCATTTGAGCAAATACCCCTCCTTCATTCCCCCTCCCAATTTGATCAGCATTTTGCAATGGGGAATGAAGCAAAGCAAAGCTTGGTGGAGGGTAAATTTGATCCCTCCCCATGACAAAGCAAGGGAAACCACAGACTCTGGCTTGAGAACAGTGTGGAGCAGACAGGAGTAAGTTACAGGCACATGAGACGGAATAAATCCAAGAAATTGCCAGAATATTTGTAAATAAAATAATAACCAGTGAAGTGAAATAAGCTGACACGAGAAATGTGCATGTTGATTAAAACAGCCCTGGAGACCATTAAATGACAAAATCACTGTTGATGCCAACAAAACCCCAACCGTAGCCCTGATGCATATTCATAACATCGGAACAACATCCCGGCCGTGCTAACGAGGCGCTGGGCTTGGGAACAGCTCACATGGAGCCACGGGGAGACTGCTCGGTGCCTGACAAATTTGGGAAGGCTACAAGCGTTGAAATCTCTCTTTGTTACTTAACAAACATGGAAGTAAGGGAATGCCATACCTCTTGTTATGGAAATAGCACACAGTGCTGAGGATATATGATAAGTCTAGGAGAGAATTGCAAACATTCAGGACTGATCCCTTTGAAATCTCTGGGAGTTTTGCCATTTATTTCAATGGGGGCTTTACTGAGTCCTTACAATGGACTGAGTCCTTACAATGGATGTAGTCATTTATCTGCAGGCATTGATGCAGTTCCCTTTTCCTTGGCAGCCGTGCTCCTCATGGATACCTGGAAAAGGGGCTCATGCTTCTGTGGGGCAAACACGGAGTGTCATCATCCCTTAAGTAAACGAGTGAGTGCAGAGGTGGGTCACACTGACAGGAGGAGGGAGAGACATCACATCACCCCACCTGCTCTGCTCAGCCATCCCTTTCCACCTTGGGCAGCTCTGTGTCCTTCCAGCCATAGTGTCCAAGGGACATCACAGCCACCAGGCAGGTGCTCTGTGTCTCCTCCAAAGGGCTCGACAACCTGGGTCAATTTCTTCCCAAACCAAGCAAAGAGTGGGAAATGGGTTTGAGATCCAGCAGGCTGTGTAAAGGCATGGGGGCAAGTGTTGAAGAGCTCCAAACAGACAAGATCCCTGTAAGGACCCTTGGTCAGGTCCCCTCTAAGGGCAAGGGTCTGTGGTCCTTCAGCACTGGGGTTTTTGTTGCAGCTGACTGAAAATGAAATCAATTCCTCCCTGCATAGCCTGTGCCAAGGTCCTTGTGCCTCCTATCTGACAGCAAAACTCTAAATGGAGAGACAGTCAGGCTTTACTCCATGTACTGAGACATGAAAAGCCAAAAGCTCGACCAGAGCAGCTGGGTACTTGTCATGGGTTTGGCTTTAGCTAAGTGTCAGTGCTCTTATGAGAATATATTTTCTTTAATTTTTGTTGTGAGATAGGACTAAAAAGGGAGTATAGCTACTCAAATTTAAAGTACAGAAAAAAACTTTATTAACTAACATTAAAAAGAAAGGAAAAAAACAAGAACTAGAATGAAACCTTTAAAATATTCCTCCTCCCCCCAACAACTGTTGACTTTTTTACTGACAACATAAAGAGACAAAACTTAAGATTTTTAGTCAGTAACTACCCTTTTAAAAAGTATTTCCTAATGTATCAAGGAAGAGCAGAGTCTCTCTTACATACCATAGATCTTCCCCACAAGATATTAGTTCTCTCGCGGCTACCCGCTTCCCAAATGGCCCACCCGGGGAGATTTGCCGTTGCGAAGCTCCTCCCATGAGACAGCTCTCTCACAGCCGCTCATGGGCTGCATCAGCTGATTAGGGTACAGTTTAAGGATGCCTTTTCCTAGTCTAAAACAAAAGTTCTCTTCATCTGTTCTATCTTCATTTCAAGAAACAGATTCATCTTCTCGTCTCTAAGCCGGAGACTTCATTAAATCAGTGCTACCTCAGCACTCCCCACTTGCCTAAGCTCACATCCCCCTAAAAGCTTTTTACATGTTATAAAAACATTTAGTCCATTCTCTATAGCTTTACAAAACAAGTCCATGCTAACCAGGCAATTTCTTCAATCCTCCTTCCCACTTTAGATTTTTTTCCATCTTTCCTTGACATCCGTTCTCAGGCCTTGTCTCTTACATTTTCTTCAGTCTGCTCTCTCTTTTGAGCAAGATTCCTATTTTAAAAACTCCATCTGAGCAAAAAAAGTTAAAATCCAAAACCTCTGCCAGCAGCTACAACTGTAAGCAACTATTTTGATAAAAAATGTCCTTAGCTGCCTTAGGAGGCTAAGATCTCTCAGCTCCATGCCAGGTGGGGGGAGGTAATCCTTTTCATCCTCCCCCCATCCTTTTACTAAGACAGGCTCCCTCAGAAAGAGCCCCTCCATAGCCCAGCCCAGCCCTCCCCCCGTAGGCCCCTATAAGCCATGGGGGGAGGGAACCAGACAGGAGCCACAACACCTCCGCACCTATTCAACGCCAAAAAAAGAGAAAAAGACTCTCAAGCAAACCTGTCCCAAAATATATATCCTACAGAAACGTGTTTCACTTTTAATTAGTCTGTTTCCCTGTCTGTCCTTAAAACTAGCCCACAATTAATTTTACACGGAGCCCAAGAAAAATTCACGAACAAACACCACTTCCAAAAGTAGTCACTTCTTACTCGCTAAATATCAACCAATCTCAAACCAACACAGTACTGCTGTCCAGAGCCTTGTCCTAACAGCTTCCTCCACTCCAGGAAGGACATACCACTGATCTGTTTTCAGGGGTAACTTTGTGGGTCCTCCACAGCAACATAACAACCTCACCCTACAACATTGCTGTTTGTACCCTTGCAAAGCTCAGTTCCTGCTATTTCATCACCAAATATGTTATATGATTTCTCTCCAAAGCCCTCATTGCAAGACTTTAATCTACCTCTAGGATTACTCGTCATGTTTAAGGTGCCCAGTTATTTACTAAAACCAAAAGGGAACCAGTAAATTACAGAATTACACTGGATATTAAAGGAACTTGTCCTAAAAAACTTGCTCTGTTGCTCAGGCTAAGGTTGGTATCTCCAGCTACAGCTCTGCTGTGGAGAAAGGCACTAGAGCAGCAGAAGGCTACTTGGGTATTATCTTAATTGCAGTTACTACCTCTGACCAATCTGACTATTACCAGGTGATTTGTTCAGCCAGATGCTTCTATTTCCCTTTATGACTGATTGAAAAGACACCCAGGGAGAGGAAAGAATAAATCATTGGGGATGGAGGGAACAAAAAATAGCCATAAATCTGCCCTGTCACTTTAAGAAGGAGCAAGTGGGCCAAAAGCATTTAGGGAGTGGATTTATCCTGCCTGTATTTTCTACTTTGGGAAGTCAGAGCTCCCAGTGGGGCAGGCAAGAAGATGGAGAAAAAAGAGCTGAGGACTCACAGCAAAAGCTGCTGATGTGAATGACGGTTTGCTGTGGGAATAAAATGTTTCTTGTTTGTTCCAAGACGGAGATAACAGAGTCAAGGGGTCAAGTGGTGTGGGAATGCAAAAGCCCTGTGGGTAATGTAGCATGATAAAAAATGAGGGATCCAGGGCACAGGACGTCACTGCCACAATAGACCAACTGGCAATCCAGAAAGAGCTCAGATCTTGTCTGCATTTAAATATTGACTGAAAATCTCACTCCATTACCTTGCTGTCCAAAAGGTATGCAGATACTCCCAGCCCGCTGTGGTATCCTGACAGGCATGTCCTGTGTTTGATGAAGTACTAATTGGGGGGGGGGGACTTGTTCATTCTCATCCATCAATCTTTTAGTCACATGCACAATTAATGGAGCTATTTAGCTGCCCAGGAGTGACCAGCACACAGGAACTGATCCGAAACCTGCAGAGTCCTGCATAGCAGCAAAGGGAGAGACAGGACTAGGTGGGAGGGGTGCTCAGGGCTTTCCTGGCATGGCCTGAGGCTGTGGACATGGGAAGCCATGGAGAATCCATGTCCAGTAACATCCCTCCATCCCCTGCATTTGGGAATGGGGTTGCAATTCACATGCCCTCACAGAGAAGTGGAGCCAAGCTGGATCCCAGTCAGCAGAGGATGGGGAGAGGAAGACCAGCCAGAAGCTGTGGGAATCCATGGCAGGAAGAAAGTTATATAAAATAAATCCTGTGAGGGTTCTTTACTTATATTTCTCCCTTTTAGTCTTACTCAGTTTGCTTAGCAGGGCTCCACCAAAACTGCTTCCTGCTCCCCATGCATTTCCAAACACAGGGAAATTTCCAGTTCTGAATTACTGCTCTGACATGACATGGAGAACCCCATCAGTCCCAGTCAGACCCATGAGAAGCAGAAATGTCTCAGGGCTCCCACGTGCCTCTGCTTTACTGTCTTGCAAAGTGCTGCAGATGCTGATCAATATTGATCACTTCTGGTGTCTGGGATTATCTGAACTGCAGCCACGGGCTGGGACTTGCCACTGCATTAGGCAAACAGGGCATAGAGAGAGGTATGGAGAGCTTCCAGGGAGTTGTTAGTGAGTACCTTGTCCTTTTCCATGGGATAGCAAGGACCACCCCTCCGGGAAAGGAGGAGAAAATCTCTTTATGTGGCCTGTAGCACAGTGGCAAGGAGCACCTTCACCTGCAGGGGCTTCTCCTCACCTCATGCTGGATCTGCAGGAGAGGATAACTGCATTTCACAGCAGGGAAACTGAGGCCCAGAAGTGTTAAGTTGCTGAAGTCACAGGGCAAATCAGATGGGAAAAGCCTGCCTTCACTCCTCTTTCTTTTCCAGTTCACATCTCCCATGGCTGCGGATTCATTTGCACCATTGTGATGGGTCTCCAAGACTGTGCACATTTACTTAATGGAGAAACCAGTTCTCCTGAATGTAGGCACAAAGTCACTTGGAGATTCTCTCAGAAAAGCCACTAAACCCACACCATTATTTTTCCAGGTGGCTGGACCCTCCCACCACGATGTGTCAGCAATAGAGTGATCAGCTGCCCCATGTAATTTTTACAGCTTGCTGTGTTCACCAGAATGGAAAACCTGAGGCTGGTGCCAAGACTGGTGTTTAAATAAGGTGTCTCCTGCCATCAGACATCTGTCCAGCTGTGGCTGTGCTGTGCTCTCTATAAACTACAGCAGCTTCCCTGACTTATTGTTGCCAGATTAACAGCATGGGAATGTTATCTGTTTAATTCTCAGTGGTATGGAACCAGGAGGGAGTGTGGATCAGGCACCCTGCTCCAACACCACCATTTTATTAAAAGAAGTGCGATGTGCCCTCAGTTGCCTTCCCTGGCCTTTCTCATTAGGAACTACTGGGAAGTGCTGACCATGTAGGAGAGGAAAACAATACTAATACTAATAGCAATAATAATAATACTAATAGCAACAACAACAACAACAACAATAATATTAATAATAATAATAATAATAATAATAATAAGAAGAAGAAGAAGAAGAAGATGAAAGGAAAAAAGTCAATGTATCGGTCCGGTGGGCGTTGCATTACAAGCAAAAAAATTGCAAACCAATTTCCTTTCCAGGTAGCAAGGAGAAGGAAGGATAAAGGAAGCATAAGCTTGGGGTACTACCAAATTCAGCACTGTATATTCAGTGCTTCTTCCACCTCCCAGAGAGAAAAGGAGTAGGACCAACCCAAAGTTGCACCACAAGTCCTGTGCTGAGCTTGCCTTGAGGTATCAAGTGTCAACTTTTACTTACAAAGCACAGCCACTCCTTTTAAATCTGCAGCCACACTGTAAAATACATTCCCTGCCTCCAGAAATGTCCCTGGAGACCAAAGACTGGGGAGAAATGACAGGGAGGGGTTTTGCTTACAGTCACGCATCAACTCTGCCCAGACCAATGCCTCCATCACATGGCCTCCTGATCCAATGGGTCATTCCCTCCTCTGAGGGGACTTTGCAGCAAGTCACCTCCTCAGCCTGCTCTGTTCTTGCCAGCCAGAGTGCCAAGCTCATGAGTGCCCTGTCAGTTTTTGGGTTTTTTTTTCAAGTTCAGAGTGCCCTGCCATGCAAACCCATCTCAGAACCTCCTGTGATTCCTGTGGCTCCCATGCCAGAATGGGCCATAAAACACTCCTTACGTAAAAATACTTCTTACCCAGAGAACCAAAGGGAAGACCTAGTCCTGCCTTCCCATCTTCCACACGGATCAGCAGCCTGAGCTTCCGATAGCACAAGTCCAGTTTCCTGGAAGCTGATGGAAACCCTAACAGTTGGAGTGGCTTGAGGAGACCAAACATTACAACAGGAAGGAAAAGGCAAATGATGCTCCAGCTTGGACTGCAAGGGCAGTTGGGGTAAGGACCCAAACATGTCAGCAAACGCTTTGGATAATGAACACCCAGGAAAGCCCAGGGAATGCCAGGTCTTTCACACATGGCCTCAGTTTACCGGAACTCCTGAACTTGCTCATGGTTTTCACTTCAATCCATGAAAAAATCCATGTGGAAAACCTCACATGTACCTTGGCTGTGGTGGGACTCTGACCTTGGTATTGCCATGTGCTCCCTACAGCGAGAGTGGAACATGGGGGGGTTGCTGGGGCTGCACTGTTCAGGTTTGGCAGCAAATCTGGCACAGGACACAAATCTCCCACATTTGTGACCCTGCAGTTATGACAAAGCAGCTGTTTTGGGGTCTGTGTTTGAAATTGATCTGACTTAAAAATAACTTCCTTCTCTTATTCTTTTCTGCAGAAGGTTTTAGCCCTGAATCCACCCAGTGCCCTACTCTAAACTCCATGATTGAGCAACATGGACACAGCAAATCCTTAAAATAGCTTTGCTACTAAACCCAGTCCTGAATCAGAGAATCCCAGACCGGTTTGGGTTGGGAGTAACCTTAGAGCTCATCCAGTGCCACCCTGGCCATGGGCAGGGACATCTTTCACTATCCCAGGGTCCTCCAAGCCTGGCCTTGGACGTTGCCAGGGACCCCGGTGCAGCCACAGCTGCTCTGGGCACCCTATGCCAGGGTCTCCCCACCCTCACAGGGAACAATTCCTTCCCAGTATCCCATCTAACCCTGCCCTCCATCAGTGGGAAGCCATTTCCCCTTTTCCTGTCACTCCATCCCTTGTCCCAAGTCCCTCTCTAGCTCTCCTGGAGCCCCTTCAGGCCCTGAGATCTCCCTGGAGCCTTCTCTTCTCCAGGTGAACATTCCCAACTCTCCCATCCTGGCTCTATAGCAGAGGGGCTCCAGCCCTTGGAGCATCTCTGTGGCCTCCTCTGGACTGGCTCCTGCTGCTCTACATCCTGCCTATGTTGGAGACCCTGGGGGTGGACACAGTGGCCATGGGCCTTTGCTTCCAGTTCACCCACTTGCATGATCCTATTTCCATCCTTCCTTACTTTGTGTTGCAACTGCAAAGGTCAAGGATGAACACTCTGAATAGAGCTATAGTCATTGACTCGGCGCCAGCTCTGGAAGTTAGAGGGATGCTGCCTGAGCCCTCAGGGTGTTGCTGGAATAGTAGATCATGGTGAAGTCTCAAGATGAGGTAAAATGCAATTAAAAGAATCTGTCTCTTTTTAGGAGAGCCTGATCCAGAGTTTGTTTATGGGATAAATAACCTCAGGGTTGCCAGTAAGAATTTATCTCCAGTTGGGAGTAATGGCAAGTCTGCTGGCCAGAGGCTGTTCAGCCTCCATCATCAGAGATTCTAAAGTCTAGACTGGATAGAGCTGTCAGTAATCAGGCCTGATCTCAGACCTGGCCCTACTTTGAGCACATGTTGGACCAGAGACCTCATAAAAATCCTTTCAGCCTGAATGATCCTATGATCCTAATGCCAACAGTTTCCCAAGTTACCAGAGAATGATATTGGCCTCTGCAAAGTGGAAGTAACCATTTGAGACAAACGGATATTTTCCAGCCTAATACTTTTCAAAATGAAAAAATGGCAATTTTTTTGAAAGAGTGGAAACAACATCAGGGGCAATGTCCAGTGATAACTATTGGTGTCCTAGAAAGAAATCAGGAGCAGGTTCATCTGGGCTGGCCAGTCCTTGTAGAGCCTCCTGGCTCAGAGACAGCAGTGCTGAGCATCAGGCTTAGCCTTCTCTGTCAGCATTGATTTTAGTATTTTAATTGTCCAGGACCACGAGTGAGGCTGGCAGAACGCTCAGCCATCATTTCACTTCTGCAGCAGCAGCTGGGGTTACCTGGTCCAAACATGGTTCAAACATGGTTCAAACACAGTTCAGCCCTGGTTCAGGCCCCAGCCACCAGTTCCAGGCTTTTCAGGAAGGTGGCTGTTTCCTGGCAGTGTCCTGATTCTGCAGAAGATGTGACCCTTCTGAGCACTGCTCTGCAGAGGGGGTATTTCTGCGTGGTAGCTGGAATTACCCGAGGCACATGAAAACCTGCCCAGCTCATGTGGGCTGAGCTCAGAGCCAGTATTGATGCACTCAGGTCACCGATGGGAGCATGATGGCATGTCCTGTAGTAGGCAGAGTGACAACATTCCCATGAAACATCTGACCAACAGAAGTAAACAAACCAAAATCTCCATTATTAACAGAGAACAGCAGTGCTGGGCTTCAATAATTGATGCACCAAAAGCATATAAAGGAACCTCCAATGATACATTATTAAAACCAGTTATTTGTAAGGTGCTGTGAAAACAAATGTAGAGAGGGGAGCTGAGAGGGAGCCTGAGCAAAGTGATGGTGAGGCAGAAAAGGAAAGCAAAGGCAGCAGAGGTGGTGCAGTCTTCTCACACCCCACACCCAACCTGGAGTATCACCTGAAGGACACACAAACCCACGTCTAGTGAATGTGGGGATGGGCACTCAACATGGCAAAAGCAAAAGCTCCGTCCTGATTCAGCCAACTAAATTTAACCTTCCTACATATTCAGGAAAGAGGGGTGTGATTTTTCCCTCCCCACTGACTGACAAGGGAACCTGGGGGTGATTTTGGCTTTTACTTTACCTCCTGACTTAAGAGGGAGCTGAATTCAGACTTCTGATCCAGCTTTTTTGATGAGTTTACTTGCTAAGCCCCCAGACTAACACAAGCCCTTCATAAAGCCCACCAAGACCACGAGGGTGTGACACAGGAGACAGCTGGAGGCAAGTCCTGAACAGGGCAAGTCCTAAAGAGAGTCAGGAACATTTGAGATTCTTCTGGGATTTTCCATTGAATGATCTCTCTGTCAAAATGCAGATTCATTTATGTCAAAACAATTTGTGGAAAAGTGTTGGTTTTGTCAAATTTCTTTTTCTCAAGCTTCTTCCAAAGAACATTTTGCAGTCATCTTTCTGACACACTCAAGTTAAAACATCTGGCTTTTTAGGACCAAACCAAGTTTTCCACTCTAACAGAGTGTCCTCTGGACAAGTGATGTCATATAAAACCAGCTACAAAGACCTCGTTCAGGGAACTTTCTGGCCCTGGACAAACTAATGGGGATAAGGGCACAGAGGGATATTTTGTGTTGACAAAATAAGCACTTTCTTCCTTGAAAGTTGGCTGCATCATTAATTTAAGCATAGTCAATATTTAATGGAGTGCTAACATGCACATTAAATGTATTGTGAGTACTCTTGGCCTGATGTTTGAGCTGCACGGCAGCAGGAGCAGCTCTGGACTAATCCATGGCAGCAGTTACATCATGCTGCTCCACTTGAGAAATCTCGTAGGACTGTCCTGAAACACTTGTTATCTCAAGAACAGACACTTTGTGCTCAGCAGCAGTGGAGGTGCTAGCAGAGCTGCTGTGACTGGTAGGTTGAGCCGTGGGTGGGACCCATGGGCACGGGATCACCATGTGCTTCAAGAGCAGCACCTGCCTGAGGAAACCTGCCCCTGGGCACTCACCTCTGCCTGGCCCCTAGCCACCATCCTGGGCTTCCCAGACCAGGGACTGGTCTGCTGAGAACATGCTTTGTATGAGGCGGGAAGGGGCTGGGGAGAGGGCTTTTTAAGCCCTTGCTTTGACTCCCTGTAACCTCACTGAAGGGCAGTCAAGGAAGATTAGGCAAAGCCACACCATGGGCTGATGACCAGGTGCTACAGCTCAACGTGTCCCAGAACCCTCCTGCCTGCACACCTCTGTCCTCCCTTCTGTGCTTCCCAGGACTGGTCGTTTCCACTGCATTGGAAGAAGACTCTGTGACAAGGAGCTTTTTTCTTCTCCAGTTGTTTCCTGCTGTGCCACAGCTGATGCACATCCCTGCTCTGTCTTTGTTGGGAAGCTTTTCCTTCCCCTTGGAAAGGCATGTTTTGTTGACTGAGCAGGAAGCAGAGCATTCAGCCTTATGGTTGCCTGCAGGGATGCTCAGACATCGCTTATGAGCGATGGAAGTGTGGCAAGAACTGCTGAGAGTCCAGGAGGAATTTCAGGGATCTTGCACCACCTATTTCACTGCAAATACACACACATGTGCTATCTGAAGCCACTTCCTTTGTGTTTTATATAAACCCAGGAAGAGGACACGATGTTAACACTTAGCCAGCAGGTTTGAAAACTATTTGGCCCTTCAAGCTGTGCTTTGGGCACATCTCCTTTGAACAGACCTGACATCACCCCCTTTATCACCCTTCCACCTGAGGAGCCAGCACCTTTCTGCTTTGGAAGATGTTTAGATGTCACATGTATGTCAGCAGCTAGGGGATTCCCAGGGAGAAGTTTGTGCCAGCATGCAGAAGTCTTTGGGAAGCCAGGGAAGTGACCACAGGAATCAGTGAGCCTCAGAGACCCTGGGAACATACTGGCTGCTGCAAGTGGAAACTCTTCTCTCCTCTCATGGCTCAGATCAGTGGAAGGGTCGAGGTCTGCTCACTTCCCTGTGGCCATCCAGCCAGTGACACCTAAATATTTTCCTTCTCCAGGAGACAAAGAGAAGGAGGGCGGCCTGGCTCTTGTCAAGTGTGGAGCTGACAGCTTTACAGTCTCACTGGGGAGAGGAGCTGAAAGAAAGAGCGTTAGATTTAATCTGTGCTGACAGGGGTGGGTGATGGGTATTTTTACAGTGGAGGAAATGGATCGAACAGGGGAAATTAGACCAGAAGATGATAAGGATCTGAGCCTGACACAGCCAATTAATAGATGTTTACAAATGATTAAAGCTGATAGATCAAAGCAAATGCACTCCTTTTTACCTCATGTCTCTAGATTGTTTGGAAATGCCCCTACTGGTGGTGACTGTCTTGTTCCCAAAGTCAGGGCCTTCTCCAGCCCATGGCCAGCCTGGAGCAGCTGGGCAGTGCAGGTTTCTGCTGCAGCCAAATGCTCCCAACAACTGCAGCACCTCAGCCCAGCATTTGAGAGGAAGCAGGGAAGCCTTGAACAGCTTGGGACTCAGTGTTTGGGTAAACAGGGGCATAATTCCTCTTTGTTTAATGCATGGGGAACATTTCTCTGCATTGCACATCTCCTTGAACCCAAAAAGTCAACAGAGAAAATGAACCAAGTGTGTGGTGCAGAGGGAAAAATCCTGGTACTCAAACACAGCACCCAGCAGCTCTTCCACAGAGAGTCCCTGGCAGACCTTGGCTGCTCCAGGAGGGATCTGGGTCTCACACAGATCCTATATCACATATGTTGGAGGATGCTTGGCAGGAGAGAAGTGTGCTGCAATACTGACAGCACTGCCGTGCTGCTCCTTGGGAACCTGAATCCCTTGTGCTCCAGCTGGAAGCTTGGCCCAGGAATATCTGCCCAAGTGACAGTGAGCCCACTGATAAGTGAAAGTTGGGGCAACGAGAAGGACTGAATGGCCAAACTCCTTCCATTGATGTGCCTGAACAGTTGACTGTGCCAACTCCAGTATAAACAACAGCAAGGTACTTTGCATGGAAAAATTCTCCATCATCTCCCGCGTGCCGGGACTCAGGGAGTGGAAGAGGCACAGCATCATGCCCTGTGCCTGAGCCCTGCCATGCCCTTCTGTGGGTGCTTCTTCCTCTGCCACTCACAAGTGGTACATCCAGCAGAGCCCCAGAATGCTGGCTTTAAGCAGCTGGAGTGATGTTTGGGATAACGCCCTTTGTACAAACTGGCATGAATGTACCATGGCTCAGCTGCTTCCAGACATGGAGAGTCCAACACTAAGTCACTGAGGGGAAGGGAGGAGACATTGAGGTAGTTTTAGGAGACACTACAGACGTTTTAGGGTATGGTCCTGCCAGGGCCACACACTTGGCTCCAGTGTGGCCAAAACCTTTAGCATGTGCCTACATGAGCACATAAGGTGTCACCTATTTCACCCTGGAATTCAGCTTATCCCTCTTTGCCACCCTCCGTGGGAGAGCCAAGGCCACCTCCACGATCTGGGTGTAGCCCAGACACCTGGATTGCACTAAGCTGGACATGCAGCCTGGAAAAAGTATGGTGCAAATCAATAGTCTGAGCTCAGTAATACAACTGGGCTAGTCTGCTTTACATTGCTTCCAAGTGCTAAATTCCTTGGAAGCTGTACTTCCCAGAAGCCCAGGCAATATTTTCTGGGGTGCTCAGTGACTTAACAATTTACATCTCATATACTTACGCTGAAATGTGGGCTTCAGCACCCAGATCCAACCAAGAACATGTGTGCAGTATTAGTCCGAGCTCGTCATTCCAAGCTAGGACCTGAAGCTTATGGCTGGATCTGGGCTGAAGCATCTAAGTTACTTAGGAAAGTCAGACGCTGGCTCCTAAGCCACCTTGAGGCTTTATTTATATTTAACCTTGACCAAGTCTGTGGCCTGCTGGCAGGTTCTTCTCCACATGAGAATCCTCAGCACCATCAACATTTATTTTTTAAATCCAATCCTTGGACAAGGCACAAACCCAGAGTCCTGAACACTACAAATACTAAAGTTCTGCTAACACTTTTCATGAAGGAGAGATGTTAATCCCAGGACCCTGGTCAGGTTCCAACTTAAGCAATTGCATTCAGCCTCTAACAGTCCAAATTCCCTCTCCAGTTTCTCTTTCATTGTATTTTGTCCCTCTTTGCTTTGTCTAAGCCCTGTGATATTATTAAATCTCTCCTATTCATTTACAAACTTATGCCAGCTCCACCAGAGGCAGAAGCAGCAGGACTTCCGTTGTTCTTACCCCAGAAAAAAAATACAAAAATATAATTTTTTCCTTTTCATGTAATCTTTTGATTTGCTCAGGTTTTACTTTTTCATTTAAGGTAGAGTTGAGATTAAAATATTATGCAAAAAAAATACAAGTTCAGAGGAAGATATCAGCAGAAAAAGAAGTTTGGTGCTTGTGAACCAGTCAAAATCATCAGCAAAAGGACTTCATGATTTCAGACTCCAAGAGCTAAGAGCTCTTGCTAAGAGCTGTCTACCAAGGCAGCAGGAGATTTCTCACTTCAGTCTTGTCTGATCATTAATAATAGTAATAATTGATAATTATAAGGAAAATTGAAATATTCCTGGAGGTAACTGTGTTTCTTTTAAAAAGACATCACATCACAATGATCAACTGCCTTTGCAATGCTTGGCAAAATCAAACATTGATTTGATTTGCTCTCTGGATGGAATTACCATGGACCCACAGCTTTCCTCCCAGAGGCACTGTCAGCCCGTAGAGCCCCCTCCATGGCATGGACATCCTTGGCCACTGGCCCGCACTGCTGGCTGGGAGCAGCTGGGAGGTCAGCGTGGGATGGGAGCAGCCACAGTGAGTGGGGCTCATCCCATGACATCTACCTGTGACACCTGCTGAACACGTGACACCTGCCTGTGACACCTGCTGAACATGTGACACCTGCTGAACCCAGTAGCCAGTTGAATGAATCTGACAGGCCTCAAGGAAAAGTTGGATGTCCATCTCATTGCCTTGGAAGTCAGTGAGGGTCTTCCCAATCAGTAAATCTGAAGTGACTCAGAAGCTGCAGGACTCCATTGTGAACACGGCTGAGATCGAGCACAGGACTTGTCCACCATAACTGGGACTGCTGTGGGTCAGCCACAGCCAGCGCGGTGCTTCAGCCCCTGCATGTCCTGCACGGCCTTTATTAAACCTCTCCTCACAGAGAAGACGGATGCACGACACACAGCGATCTACCCCTGCAGGACACACAGAGATCCCTCCCTGCAGGACACACAGAGATCCGTCCCTGCAGGACACACAGCGATCCCTCCCTGCAGGACACACAGCGATCCCTCCCTGCAGGACACACAGCGATCCGCCCCTGCAGGACACACAGCGATCCCTCCCTGCGGGACACACAGTGATCCCTCCCTGCAGGACACACAGCGATCCGTTCCTGCAGGACACACAGTGATCCCTCCCTGCAGGACACACAGCGATCCGTTCCTGCAGGACACACAGCGATCC